>APFE030232464.1:80380-96408 GCA_000404065.3 Pinus taeda | reverse complement strand
CTCCCACTCTAAATTTGAGTAAAATCATAGAGAGATAAATTGAAGATATGAGTTTAAAAAGTAGTTTTTAATTTCTTGTTCAGATCTTCCGGAAAAATCACATTGAGAACAAAGGGTCGACGTGTTTCAAACCCTGATGATGAACCTAGATTTGGTTTTGAAACACGTCGACCCTTTGTTCTCAATGTGATTTTTTCGGAAGATCTGAACAATATATCATGAATCACAGAAGCATAAAGTCTAGTTTTTAATTTTTAATTTTATTTTTTAGTCCTTTTACTTTTTTACCCCAAAAATGATGAATCATCCCCCATGGTTGACACCATCATCGTGAATCATGTTGTTTATTATACAGTTGATTTTGGCTGTACACTTCTGTTTTGAGGCCCATTTTTGACCCCAAAATTTCTCTAATGGTAAGTTGGTTGTTTCAATAGTATATCCTCCAACCAGGGCCACATAATGAGTTTTCCAACACTCTTCACTAAATGATTTTCTCTTTTTTGAAGAATCTTCGGCGAAAATCACATAGAAAAACTTTTGTCGACGCATTTCGAACCAACCAGTGTGGTTCATCGTCAGGACAAGTTGAATGAGCAGATCTCACTTAGCACATTAAATAGATAGGGCAGAGTATCCCGTGACTCAACGGCTAAAAAACAATAGCTAGAATTGACTGGATAACAGCTAGTTTGACTATGATAAAGGGTATAAATAATATTAATATATAAATTTATATTTATTTATTAATATTATTATTATTTAAAAAAAAAAAAATTGTTATTATAATAAAATTAAATGTAAGTGGACATACTAGAATAAGTAAATTATAATAAAAACCATAAAACAATATTGCAAATATATTGATAAATATAAATGTAAAATGAAATTAAATAAAAATTATATAAAATAATTAAAGTTTAAAAGAAATTATTAGTAGTTATAAATGCAAAAATAGAGTAATAGTTAATTTATATTTATTAATTAAAATATAATATTTTTATAAATATTCGCCAAAGAGTTAAAAAAGAAAATTATTAACAATATTAAAAATTAATTTAAGGATAAAAAATAGTATACTTATTTTAAATTAACTAAATTATAAAAATAGATTAATTTAAAATTAATATTGTAAATTTATCATAATAATCCAAGTTTTAAATTAATAAACACATAGTTTAAAAATAATAATATAATAATAAATAAATAAATTAAATAAAAATAAAATAATAATAATATAAGTAATAAAATAAATAAATAGATAAAATAAAATAGAATAGAAATCACAAACTTAATTAATCAATTATTAAGGGAGGGAAAGAAAGAAAACGATTAGGAGGAGAGGGCTGGGACCCAGCAACTACTAAATCTTCCAGCCATCCTCTCTATTGAGATTGTTCGGTCTTTTTCAATCTCAGGGGCTTCCCTAAATTTCCAGTGATGGAATTGTGACACTCTAGCAATCACACTAGCCTCCTCGATGCAGACATGATGATTGGTTTTCTCCACATGCTCTGCTAACGCGGAAGATTTAGTTCTCATATGCTTGAGGTGAGCTGCGTGCTCACTAATCCTTTGATTATGGAGCGACCAGTCTCACCAATATAGGGGGTCCCACATGAACAAGGAATAATATAAACCCTGCAAGATTGCGAGGGTTCTTAAGAAGCATAATATCCCTGCAACGTTTAGACCTCTTAACACCATTCGTAAATCCCTAAGATCTGTGAAGGATCCCATCAACCCCAAGGACATGAAAGGGGTTTATATTATTCTTTGTTCATGTGGGACCCCCTATATTGGTGAGACTAGTTGCTCCATTAATCAAAGGCTTAGTGAGCATGCAACTAACCTCAAGCATATGAGAAATAAATCTTCCGCGTTAGCAGAGCATGTGGAGAAAACCAATCATCATGTCTGCATCGAGGAGGCTAGTGTGATTGCTAGTGTCACAATTCCATCACCAGAAATTTAGGGAAGCCCTTGAGATTGAAAAAAGGCCGAACAATCTCAATAGAGAGGATGGCTGGAAGATTAGTAGTTGCTGGGTCCCAGCCCTCTCTTCCTAGTCGTTTTCTTTCTTTCCCTCCCTTAATAATTGATTAATTAAGTTTGTGATTTCTATTTTATTTTATTTTATTTTATTTATTTTATTATTATCATTATTTTTATTATTATTTATTTATTTTTATTTTTATTTTATTTATTTATTTTATTATTATAATTTATTATATTATTATTATTATTATTATTATTATTATTATTATTATTATTTTTTAAACTATGCGTCTTATTATTAAACTTGATTTATTTATAATAATTTACAAATATAATTTAAATTAATCTATTTTAATTAATTAATTTAACTATTAATTGTTTTTGAATAATGGTTAGTTTATTTTTAATTATGTATTTATTTATTTTTTTGTGTAAAACTCTTTGTGTGTTAATTTTTTTTTAATTTACAAAATTAAATTTAAAATTAATCTCTTTATAATTAATTAATTTAAAACAAATTACTATTTTTTATTCTTAATTAATTTTTAATATTGTAATAATTTTCTTTTTAACTCTTTGGCGAATATTTATAAAAATATATATATTTTAATTAATAAAATATAATTAACTATTGCTCTATTTTTTGCATTTATAACTAACTAATATTTTTTAAATTAATTTATTTTATATATTTTTTAATTTAATTCATTTAATTTATATTTATCAATATATTTGCAATTATTTTATTTTTATGTTTTACTTATTAATTTACTTATTCTAGTATAGTCCACTTACATTTTAATTTTAATATTAATAACCAAAATTCTTCATTAAAATAATAATAATATAAATAGAAATCTATATATATTAATATTATTTATACCCTTTATCATTGTCAAACTAGCTGTTATCCAATCAATTCTAGCTGTTGTTTTTTAGCCGTTGAGTCATGGGATACTCTGCCCTATCTATTTAATGTGCTAAGTGAGATCTGCTCATTCAACTTGTCCTGACGATGAACCACACTGGTTGGTTCGAAACGCGTCGACAAAAGTTTTTCTATGTGATTTTCGCCGAAGATTCTTCAAAAATTTGATATGGATCACAGAAGTCTCAATTCAATGATTTTCTCTTTTCAATTTACAATTCTAACTCTTTAATTCTTTGTAGATTACTTTGATAAGATGCTTCAAGTTCACTGACATGATATTGTTGATTGTTAACAAACACTACAAGGCCCTATGGAGATTCTTCATCTCTCTCTCACTTCTCCAGTCGATTTCCAGTTGTGTTCAAACATTGTTTTAAGAGCGTCAAGCTTCCTCTTCCTACTCCTTCTTACAACATATTTTGTATGTGTATTGAAATAATATTTAGTTAAATATGGAATGGTTTCAAATATTGGTTCCATTTGAGTAACAGACTTAAAAAGAAATGATGTTAGAGGAACTTTTATGGAGATGGGAGTCATGGAATTTGTTGGGGATGTTTTTCGTAATGAAAAGTCAGTGGTTTTAGTGTGATGTTCAATCAAGTCTCTCTCTTTATTAAGACTCTCTATAACTATTAAATGAACAGTCTCTTGTTCTTCCTTTTTATCAGTCTCCATCTCTTCAGTTTGTTCAACATATTTTTTAGACTGTAAGTCTTCTTGGGTCATTTCTTGAGGATAATCAAGGACAATAATGTCTTTGGGGAAGAGACTCTACTCGGTTACTTGCTCCTCTACTTCTTGTTTCTGGTCCTTAACCTCCATTATTATCGTGTTTTCTTCAATCATTTGGCCTTGTTGTTGTTGTTCTTTAACATTAACATCTTTGTTAGCCTCTGGATTTGCTGATCACTGGACAATAATAAAAACATCAGGCATATTTTCAATTTGAATTTCTTGAAACTTCTAAGCAGAAGACATTGACTCTAAAAGATTTGAGTAAAAATAACTTTGATATTTTCAAGAGATTTCAAATCTTCAATTGGAATAGAAGACAAGACATTTTTCTGTTTAAGAAAATATTCATAAGTGTTTTCTCTAAATTGCTGAATTTTTTCACTATCCTCAACAATCATTAGTTTTCCCCTTTCAATTGCCTGATCAAAACTATCAATGTCTATGAAAACATCATCAAAAGGAGGCTTTTGATGTGTAAAAGTTTTAATTTAGCTTACAACCCTATAATGAGCATTTATTGTTCCACTAGGGTCATAATAAAAATGGGGTAATGAGTGAAACAAAACATGGTTAAGTTCTTCAACTTCCTTGAATGTATCACTTGTATCCTTAAATTTTATTCTTCCAACCATAATTGAAAATTTTGGCCAAATCTCTTCATGCTTGACAATTTAATGTGGTTTTATTTTCTACTTCTCTCAGAGCAATTCTCTCAAGAATGTACCTTGGAAATACATGTGGAGAAACCTCACTCCCCTATATTATGATATAGGAAAACAACTCTTCAACATACTAGTCTCCAATTTGATCAAGTGCCTCTTTCAACTCTTGGCCAATCCTTGGAGGAGCACTCCCAAATATAACCTCATGTAGAGGGATCATTACATAATTGCAAATATCATAAAAATGAAATTTATAATTACTTTCCTATAACATTGTAGCATAATTTTGAATGGTAGCTAATGGTCAGTGGGATAATTCCACTTCATGAGAGGAAAGGGGACAAAGGCAATCACAAAGTCTAAAAGTCAACATATAAAAAATGTGTTCATAGATTGGAGGGCATGAAACTACCAACTTCAAAGCATCTGTCAAGTTTTTTGCGAGAATGTCAGCCCAATGGAAATGTTTTGAGTCATGGTGGATATTGTGAATCAATGACATCCACTGAATTTTGCAATGCTCAGGGTCCTTTTCGCTATATAATATGGATAACATTTTGATGATGAACCTAAAAGGAATTTTGAAAATAAAAACATGATAATCCTTAGATGATTTGAGTTTGAAGCCCTCTTTCTCTTCCCACAACCAATCTTCAATTAGTTTATCATAATTTTTTGCCACTTTAAAAAAAAAAAATTGTATTGTTGAAATTATCAAGAAACTAAGAGGTAAAGGAGAGTTTAGGGGAGTTGAGTTTATAAATTGTTGAAAGGGTGTTTGACCTCCTAGATGTTATGACATTTCTATTAGGATATGCAATTGTGTGTATGAATGTCAATATGATCCAAAATCCATTGTATCATGTCAAAATAAGGAAATATTTTAGCCCTAGCAACAACCTTGTGTAATTTTGTCCTTCTAATGTTCTCATATTGTGCATTTTTCTCCCTAATAGAACTTTCTCACTTTAGCCACTCCCTATTCTCAAAGTATGATAAATTTCCTCCAATCGTATCATACCTATATCTTGTGTTTTGAAAGTGGTGTCAAAAATCAAAAGCTGATTTCAGATTATAATTTCCTAGTTTTGGATCTTCCACCTGTTTTACTCTTTCTTTAATTTGTTGAACTCCTTGCCTTGAAGCAGGGGATTTTCTCTTTTTTCCCATTTAGTGGCATGTATCTTCAATAAAACAAATAATTAATATTTTTTATGAAGAGCACTCTAATTCAATAAAAATAAGCCTTTTGAAATATCACGACTTACCAAAAGTTGCAAGATATAGAGAAAACTGTCACAATTCAGGTTGAGGTTCAGGTTTTCAAGTTGTGGTTTTAGAAAACAATTGACAAAGGAGTCTTAACAAGAAACAAAAGGTTTTGAAAGCGCCTAAAACAAAACACTTCATGATTTTGATTAAATCGTGGACTTCGAGTTCTTTAATTTTCATAACATGCAATGAATTTCAAATTAATGTGAAAATACCTCTCACCATTTTTTGAAAATACTAACAAGGCGAGATCAGCGTCGAAGTCAGGAAAACCTATATTTTCGTACTAACAAGGCGAGATCATCGTCAAAGTCATGAAAACCTATATTTAAAACCTACAACTAAATGTAAAAATGACTCATTTTATTATAAAAAATCAACAAAAGTTTAAGAATAATGAAAGACGCTCAAGTCGAGAAAAAATATTATTTTATTTGTAGACAGAGGACCAACAAGTAGGGTAGTCGGAAAGTCAGAGGTACTTCAAAAAACTTAATATCTTTACTGGTTTCGACATCGTCTCAAAAGTGAGTCGGGGCAATGTACAGGTCGGGGGTTGCAACAATTGCCAAGTCAGGAGGTTGGAGGTCGGGAGATGAAAAGTTCAAAAAAAATTGTTTTAGGTCCAACCTCCAACTTCAAGGTAAGAAGTTAGAGGTTGGATTTTCTATTAATGTTTTGAAAACTTTACTAGGCCTGAATTCTTAGCGTCATCAGTTTATGAAGTATCTTTGATTGATTTTTATAGTTTTTATGTTTATTTTTCAATTTCTTGAAAACAATTTATTTACAAAAGACAAAAAAATTAAGATAGGATCCTTTTTTCCTTCTTCTATGCAAACAAAATAATGAAAAAAGTTGAGCCTACCCTATCTGTTTTGGTTTAGTCCGAGCTTATTATAGTCAGGATCAATGATGATTGAAGTGCATTATGGGAAAGCAAAGCCTAGTAACCCCGACTCCTGCCTTGTTTCCCTTGGCACCCACAAGTATTGTCCACATGGAATAACCTAAGTTGTAAAGGGTATACGCTTGTGATATGTGGCTGTCATTTTTTTTTCAATTTTATCATCTCTTTAGATAAGTTTTAAGAATGAATATCCTACCAAGTATTTGAGTGACATTAATCATGTGTAATAATGGGAATAATTCTTTAATATTTTTAAAAAAATCATTAATAATTTTTAATATCATAACCAATTAAATATCAAAAATAAATTTAAAAATATTTTATATTTATTATTATGAAATTATAAATTAATATTCACCATTTACAAAAAGAAAACCACCACACAGGAGGGAAATGGCACCAGCCTAGTCTTCATGGTTTTCATGTCCATGCAATGGGTGATACCACCAATGGATACCTCTCCATTACTATGAACTACTGGAACCAATCCTATTTAATTAATAATCAATTTAATTATTGCTATTATACATGAAATACTAATGACTCGGGCATCATCAACATCACTATCACGAGACCGATCATGACTCTCCAGTTCAAGTGAGTGGGCAATCCATGTACAGTGAAGGGACCATTGAATGAATCTCATAGTCAAGCTTGAAGCAAATTCAGATCAAAAGAAAGGCTACATTATTAACAAACACCCAAACTGTCGACCTCATGTTGTGGGCCTAGTTAGTCGTCAGTTGGAGGTTCATGGGAAAAAAAAGGGACAAGGAAGCTTGATCCCCAAACTCAAGTCAGGCCTGACCTCTCCCAGTGGAACCTGCAGCATTTTCCCTTAGGAATAACCTAGGTTGTAAAGAGTGTATGCTCATGATATGTTACCATAAATTGTAAAGGGTGTATGCTTGTGATATGTAACATCAATTCTCTTTAGATAAGTTTTAATAATGAATATGCTATTGAGTACTTGAGTGACACTAATCATGTGCAATAATGGAAATAATGCTTCAATACTTTTTAAAATATCATTAATAAAATTATTAATATCATAACCAATTTAATATTAAAAATATATATATTTAAAATATTTTATATTTATTATTATGAAATTATAAATTATAATTCCTCTGTTAACCATTCATCTATTAATTGAATCAAATTATTTGTCCTACAAAACTGGCAAAGGTCTTGGTAGAATAACATGCCTCAAGCTTGGTCTCCAAGGTTTTCATGTCCTTGCAATGGGTGATACCACCAATGGATGCCTCTCCACTACTATGAACTATTGCAACCAACCAACGAATTAGACATCATCAGCACCACTACCCCTAGGAAAAGTTGTGGAATAGTCCTGAGCTCTCCAGTTAAACTAAGTGGGAAGTCCTTGCAGAGCAAAGGGACCGTTGAATAAACCTCACAGTAAAGCTTGAATAAAAGTCGGGTTGCAGGAACAACTACAAGGTTAACAAAGACCCAACCTCTTCATCTCATGTTGTGGGGCCTATAGTTAGTCAATAGTCGGAGGTGCATGGGAAAAAACCAAAAATGGGAGAAGGAGGCCATATTCTTGACCTTAAGTCGGGCCCAACCTCTCGTCTTGTTCCAGTGGGACCCCCAGAGTTGGAACCTATGAAGAGTATGAGAGAACTTAATCTCCTCTATTTATTTTTAATGTATTCAATGAAATAACAAGGAGAGGAGCATGACTGACAAAGTTTAGGAGTCACTCCTGCATTAAAATGAGAAATTAATTTCCATTGTTCAAATAAGGGTGAAGGATGGTGAGTAAGCTCAATTGGGAATTGCACCAATAGAATTAGAGGAGTTTGATGTCGTTGATGACAATCCTTTAATGTTTGTGAATGTACAAAAGGGTGATGATAACAACTCAGTGACTTAATTAACGACCACAACCTACAAATGGTAGAAGGCTGGTACAAGGATAGAGTCAACAATACAACCTCACACCATCTGGTGTTGCAAATAATCATTATGAAATAAGACTCAAGCCCTTTGAACCAATTAGAGCATCAATATATAGAATTTAAAAAAAAAAAATTGTTTCCTAATGTAGCCTTTACATGTTATTTTTTAATTTTTAGTCAACACATGATTAATATAAGGGTCAACACATATTGAATGCATAAGTGGGTAGTCCTTCTAGAGTGAAGGGACCGTTGAACAAACCTCATAGTCGAGCTTGATGCAAAGTTATGTTGCAAGAACATCTACAAGGTGAACAGAGACTCGACCTCCCGACCTCACATTGTGGGCCTAGTAGTTAGTCAAAAGTCGGAGGTGCATTAACCAAAAAAACATAGAGAAGAAGGCTTGACTCCCGACCTCCCAACCTATTCCAATGGGACTCATAGCATTGGAACTTATGAAGAGTCTACGAGAACTTATTCTCCTTGGTTTATTTTTAATTTATTCAATGAAATAACAAGGAGAGGAGGAGGACCGACAAAATTTAGGAGTCACACCTACGTTAAACTGAGAAAAGTATTTCCACCATTCAGAGAAGGGTGAAGGACAGTGAAAAATCTCAATTGGGAGTCACACCAATAGCGTTAGAGAAGTTTGATGTCATTGATGACAATCCTTTAATGTTTATGAATGTACAAAAGGGTGATGATAAGAGCTCAATTGCTTAATTAAAGATTGCAACCTACAAATGGTACAAGACTGGTACAAGATTGGAGTCAGTAATAGAACCACACATCATATGGCGGCACAAATAATCATTATGAAATAAAACTCAAGCCTTGTACATCAATCAAAGCATCAATAAACAAAAAATTTTAATTTTTAAAAATAAATTATTTTTGTTTCATTATGTAGAATTTACCATATTATTTTTTATTTTTTAGTCAACACGAGATTAATACAAGGGTTAATGCATTTCGAATGCGTAACATCTTGCCAATGGCATGGATAATAATCTATAAAGTCAATGAATAAGTAAGTTTTGGGTGCAAATAGTTATGATACCAATCTTTTGGGTTTGCAATAACTATCACAACTTTTTGGGTTTGTATTAAAGGCAAGATAAACAAAATCATTTTTAATCATTCAATTGGTAGTAGTAAATAGTTTTTGTTTTTTCTTAAATAGCGGGAAACTTTATCATAATTTAATAGTCAAACTAGCAGCGGGACAATGATCACTAGATATTATCTGTAGACTGATTCATCATTGTTATTCAAGGAAAACCACACCACCTGGAATTACCTCGTTGGTGGTCGGTATGAAGGGGGCAAGCTTTCACTTTTGCAAGATGTCTCCAAGTCTTGGGCTATTAATGTCCAAGGAAAATGAACTCTTAACCAAGCAAAAACACTTTTATGACATACTTTAAGCCTAAACAGTAACAAATAGTTATATAAAAGGATTCAATATTTTCTATTAGATAATTCCAATTTTCTAGTTAATAACAAATTTATGATTATATGTGATTAAGGATTTCACATATTAGTAATTTTTCATTATTAAAAGTATGGAATATTTTTCAATAATCCAATCCCTTATTAATGTAAAATTTTAATGAAGTAATAATGACTTGTATAGTATATGTATATAAATTCGCTTACGCACAATATTATTTCTATATTAAAATCATATTAATATAACAATATCTTATAAATTAGGTACAACTAATTACAGTGGCAGTTCCTAGTTTATAAATATATATATCAACGTTGCGTAGAGTAAACGACATGTATTTTGTTAAGGTATTCTATGGTGAAAAATCATCAGTTTGAAACCTTGTGGGCAGATTTTATTCATGTTAAGGGTTGTTCTAGCCTAGATGTGATCCAGAGTTATTTTGATAGATGCCCCTGGTCAAGATTACTCAAGCCATATATTATTTGAGAACTCACATTATCTAACAACCCCTCTCTCTATATATTAAAATCATATTAATATAACAATATCTTATAAATTAGGTACAATTAGTTACAATGGCAATTCCTAGTTTATAATATAGTATATATTATATATATATAATATTATATATATATATATATTATATATATACTATATATAGATAGATAGATATATATCAACGGTGCATAGAATAAACGACGTCTATTTTGTTAAGGTATTCTATGGTGAAAAAATGACCAGTTTGAAACCTTGTGGGCAAATTTTAGTCATGTTAAGGGTTAGTTTGGCCTAAATGCCATCCAAAGTTATTTTGATAGATGCCCCTGGTTGAGATTGCTCAAGCCAGATATCATTTGAGAACTCACATTACCTAAGGACCTCTCTCTATATAAATGACATAATAGATAATTTAATTTAACTCAAAAAATTAAGGGAAATATTTCTTTTAATAAGAAATTATTTATATTATTAAAGCTATAATTATTATATAAAAGAAATTAATTATTCGAACTAAACCACACCTAACTATAAATTTGTAATTCAAGATTGTTATAAATTTGGCTACTTGTGATTAGATTTTAGTTTGAAATTCACTCTCGTAATTTGGAAAATTAAAATCTACATTTATAATATATATTTTTATTAAATAAGAAGTAAATGACTTGATAGGTGTGTTTATTTGAAATAGGGTTTCCAATTTTTAATTGAATTATTAATAATTATTAAATGGATGGTAGAGAATTTAACCTCCATGAAATTCAAGCATATTCATAGTATTTATTACAAATAAGGTTGAGAACACTTGTTTGGGCACGTGGTATTGATAACCATGGTATTGGCCATGGATTGTAAGAACTACCTATTTACAGATTAAGAATCTCAATAAATCTCCATGTTAAAAAATATTTTCTCCATTTGTTTAAAATGTAGAAATGGTTAACTGTATATTAATTCCATTTTATAATAAATATAACTTAAAACAAAGTTATAATTTAATTTAGTTTATATGATTAGTGTTAATTTAACAAAGAGTTGTATCATATATAAAATTTTTTATGCCATTATGGATTGATGCTGTTAGTCTACCTTGAAATTATAGGGCTATTCCTAGTATATAAATTTTGCTAATTAATTTATATCATTATTTAGTATATAATTGTAATATGTTATTAATTATAGTTAAAATAATAATACATTGTCAAATTTCTATTTACAGAATTTATGAGTTATACTTACATTTAGTGATAACAAAATAAATTAAACATAATATAAATTGTTGTATACTTACAACTAATATTAAGTATACTATTATGCAACAAGATCATATAATAATGCATTGTTATGGACTATGGGTTGTATTTTGAATTTTGGGCGGTTTTGGTTTTTCGGGAAGTTTGTCTACGGTTCTTAAGTTTCATTTTATTCATGTTAGTGTCTTTTTGTCATTACCATTTGGCCAACAAGTCTTAGAGGAATAAGGCCAATGATATTTTAAAGTTATGTTCCTAGGGATATAAATTTCTCATGAATTAATAGAATATGTTGATTTACAACCAAAAAAAATGCAATGAAGAGTCAATATATAATATATATTGTAAATACTCAAGTATACCTTGTATTAATATTACATTGAGATGCAACTCTATATATATATATAATTTGATTAATATCATACTCTATATATATATATAAAATTTGGATTACATATCATACTTTAATTAATTAATTATATTTAGAAGTGTTTTATGGTTTAATTATCATATGGTTAAATTAATACAATATGTTTTTCAAGGAAAAAAATAAAATTTTGAGAAACCAAATCACCTAGGGCCTTATGCCTTTACATTTTTTATTCAATGTGTGTGGGAGAGTCCTCTTACCTAATAAGAAAAACTTTGTTTTCTCCTCGCTAGTCATCGCTTTATTGATGTTCACAAAGGTATACAAACATAACATTAAGCTCTCAATAGAATGTTGGGTTAATCAAGGTGTTAGAGTCAAGTCGTCTATAAAGTGGGCATTAAGAAGTTGGTCACTATCAGGGAGGTTTCACTCGGGGAGCAATTCCATACCATGTGCATACATATTGGGGGATATGTATTGAGGAAAAAATAACATAATATATTGAACATATAAAATGGAGCTCAAAGTTAATGAAAAATATAAAGGGGTATAAAAAATGTTAATAAAAAAATGGATATCTACAATATCTAGTGAACATAGGGGTTTTTTAAATTGGGAAGGTGCATTGAGTTCGTATTGGTAAGGGGTTAAATAATGTGATTTTCAGAGGTATTTTCCAATATGTAGTCAAATTAAAGGTATTGTTTAATATGCCATGAACACATGTGCTATGTCAGAAGTTCATTAAGTGAAGCCCCTGTGGTCACTATATTGTAAGTAAATTCCTCTTACCTTCTCTTGCATTGTTGTTGCTTTCAACAAGTAACCAAGGGTGTCTCTTACAATCACATAAAGATATGATGCCATTGGGCACCCCTATGAGATGGATTGCTACAATATGATATACTCCAATAGCACATGTTCATTTTGTCTTGTAAAATCCCATGAGATTAGAACCTCCACAAATCAATAATACATAGAGCCAAAACCTAGTGAATCTGAAAATAAAGTTATCTAATTCTATTATATTATTTATCAAAAACATTATTTAAAAAAGGGTATTTTGCCCAAATTCTTAAGCCCATTAAAGGCCTTCCTAGGTAGTGATAAGATTATCTAGTATCCATCCTTTATAAAACTTGTCTTCTCCTGGTAAACTATTTTGGCCACCAACTATGGGAACCCTCTATTTAGAGATTTGGTTAAATTTTCATTAGAAGTCCCATAAAAACCCTCTATTTAAATATTTGATTAAAATTTCATTAAAATCCCAATAAGGTGATTGGATGCTACTTACCTCACAAATCTTTCTTAACACCCTTATAAATATATTTTATGAGTTTGGTATTAACCATTTCCTCCCCATCACTAATAACCTCTTAGTAATTTTATAAATAGATAAGACTTCCCCGTAAACCATTTACATATAAAATTCAACTACAAACCATGAGGGCCCCAGGATTGCTCATTCTTGAACTTTTTGATGACGATATCCAATTCATCCAACTTACTCTAATAAGACTAATAAAATACCTTCGAAAAAGACCGTTATAAATAAACTCCATGACAATGTCCTCTAATTTATAAAAAAAATCATTGAAAATTGTCTTCTAATATATGTTGAATTTTCATTTCATTCTCTGTAAAATTATTACTCTTTTAAAAGAAAATATCCTTTCATTTGTGTTTTCATCTTAAATGTCAAAAGTAAAATTCGATAAATGTTTTACCCTCAGTGACTCTTGGCCCTTTCCACCATTGTCCTCTGCGAGCATTCGATTCATGTTGATTTGACTAATGTAGCATTCAGTAGCATCTATCCATATGAAGCAGTGTCTCTTTGCTTAAGTATGCTTCGGAATGACTCCCACCGCATCAATAGCTTCATGGTTGAATTTTGATATATTTTGTGGAGTTTAATGAGATTTCAAATTTGCTCGGAAAACACTGAAAATTTTGGCAAAATTTAGTAGAAATTTTGAGAAATCTAGATTATCGCTGTCAGGTTTCAAGATTCTGAGTGCTTTAGAGGTTTGTGATAGAGTTGACTCCATTTCCGCCATCAAAAAAATGATTCAACCACTTAGTTTGTAAGTATTTTTAAGAAAAAAATGGCCAGATTTCAGTGAATTTTTGTCGTTTTGGTAGACAATTGCAAACAAACAAATCTCATAACATATAAGTATTTACTTGATATTTTTGTTACGCATAAGTTGCCATCGAAAATTTCTTTGATATTGAATAATACTAGCAATAGCCCCAAAAGGTGCAAAGAGAAGCCGATAGGTTTTTAAATTGGAAAAACTATGTAAAATTTGGAAAAATGGTATAAAGAAAGCATTTGTAAATATGTATGCCATATGCCATATGCCATAGGAAATTGAAATTTTATGTAGATATTTATAAAGATATATTTTAGTTTTATAGATTTTATTAATATATATAAGTTGAAACATATTTATATAAATTATTTAAATTATATATATATATATTATATATGTCAACTAAAAACACTAAATTTGATATACTTTTTTTTTTTTTTTTGCTAAAGCAAGAGTCGGTCCTTCTATTATCTTGTCACTAAAAGTATATTACATAAATTACAACGTGCCCAAAGAGGAAGCGGCCTGAAAAAGAAAGCAAACCTTCCGGCATAGGGAAAAAAGGCAACAACACGAGAAACGGGCCTAGGGCCCAAGAAAAACCAAACTCATAGCCTCCACCGCCATGAACAAAAACATGAGAACCCGAAAAAACAATAAGCGGACCCAAAGAGGGGAATAGAGACTTTATTAATAAGATTTCCAGTCCGCTGGGGTTCACCCGGACCCACTAACCTGCTCATTGAACCTAAGCCTTTGATCTACAGCTCCATGATCCAACGAATGAGCGCAATATCGGGAGGAGAAGAAGCAAGAGTAATACCCGCCCGATGTGGGCGGTATTCTCTCTCCTCCAAGAGCCACGCGTTGAACACTGAGTGGCATCACATCCATTTCTGGAAAACCATTTCGGGTTTCGAGGGTGCTCGATAACCCAGAAACCGCTTTGTCACCCAATAACGCAGAACCATTAATCGGACCCAAAGAAAGAATATAGACTTTACCAAAAGGATTTCGGGTCCACTGGGGTTCATCTGGACCCACTAACCTACTCATCGAACCTAAGTTGTTGATATGCAGCTCCATGATCCAATGGCTGAAGGCAATATCGAGCGGTGAAGATGCAGGAGGAATACCTGCCCGATGTGGGCGGTATTCTCTCTCCTCCAAGAACCACATGTTGAACATTGAGTGACATAACATACATTTCTAGGAAACCATTCGGGTTTTGAGGGCGCTCGATAACCCGGAAACCGCTTTGACACTCGATAACCCGAAATCACAGAAACTTTGCACCTGCTTCCCTCCATTCATCTGAGCCACCTGTTAGGACGAATTGTCACAATTTTCCTAGCTGCCCGCTCACTAACCGAGCTCCCAGCAACACCTCTGAGAAGGCAAATTATGGTTTTCCTCTACGAGACCTGAGTATTCCTAATCTCTGGTTGTCTTTCTATCAAACCCCTGTCGTCCATTGATGAAAGGTTAATTGTTAGGTTCCCTGTCTATGCTGATACTACTCCTTGTCTGTGAAGGCCAGAATGTAACAGCCCTCGCGCAGTTGCCCTGCGGGTACCGACTCCCACAAGCAGCACCTGTTGTCTCTTGTACATCTCACCCCTTCATTGGCTAGCTAGTCCGCTACTCTATTGGCATCTCTGCACACATGTACAAAACTGAGAGTTCTTAGAATTCTTAGGTGCGATTGAATTCGATGATAGACCTGCAAAAGTCTCCAGTCTAATTTGATATACTTTTAACAAAAACTGTTATATACCTAGGGGGGTAATATGGGGTACCGAGGGAGGTACCCAAGTTAATAATGTAATAATGGGATGGGCCATAGTAATAAATAAGGTGGTTAACCCATGTCATGTAAGGGACCACAAGTAGTTAATAAT
>APFE030232464.1:0-79975 GCA_000404065.3 Pinus taeda | reverse complement strand
TTTACATATGAATGATAAGTGGTGCTATTTTAATTTCATATATAACCCAAATTAAAATATAGAATATTGAAATTTTGTAATGAAGATTAAGCCTTGGATGAACAAATGCCATAAAAACATGAAAACGAAAATGCAAATGGCAACAATAGAGTTTGTCAAAAACTGATAATTATGTGGAGAAGTTGAAAACTAAGCCTTTGAATAGTCTGCAAAAGGAATATCCGACCAATCCATAAATTTGAACAAGACCAATCCACAAATCTGAACAAGATTGGTAAGATCATAACAAAACTTTTCCAAACTAAGCCCTTGAATAGTCTACAAAAGGAATAATCGTAGCAAAACTTTTTCACTCGTGCTTAGTCTAAAGGGCCCACAAATTAGCCCAAAAAATAATGGAAATTCTAGCAAGATTATGACAAAATCTGGCATAAAGTTTTGAAAATATGGGTTACAACTGTCAAACTTCAGGGTTTTGGGTGCCCAGGGGTTCTTGATGGTGTTGAATCCATTTCCACCATTCAAACACTTCAACATTTTGATTTAAAAAATAAGTAAAAAAATAAAATAATATAAAAATAAAATAAAAAAGTTTACCAGAAATTTGTCATCCAAGCAAATTTGCAGCTTCAAAGATGTTTCATTTCATTGGGATAAATATTAAAATAAAAGAAACATTTTGATGATGAAGAATCCACATTCAGGTTGTTGTTTCCAAGTATGTAAAGCCTACACCGAAATTATAGCATAACAGAATGTGAAGAATTGAGAATAGTTTATGTAGTCCAAGCATTCTGGCACTATTTCTTAGCTAACTTTTAAGTATTTATGTAATCCATTAAGCTCTTTTATATTTAACTAATAAATCAATGCTACATTGAAGGATCTATAGATAGCTGCTGCTACCAGAAGAATTTATTGTAGTTAAACTATATTTAACTAAAAAAATATTATTTTTTAGTAACTTTAATATATCTATTGTTTCAGAAACCATTACAAAGAAACAAGCATATCAATGTTTAGGAAAATGAAGAAACTGAAAGGAGCTAAACTAATATGTAGACATTATTCTATATGAAATAAACAACTATCGTGCCCCTGCTCACAACTTCACCATCCCTGATAACTATAATGTCGATGTCATAAGTTCTCTTATCTTGAATTTCAATAAGTGATGAAGGCACTACCGTAAACATGCATATAGATCAATGAGCTAATTCACTCAAAGAGTTGTCTTCTAAAAAATGTTCAACGCCCATCTTCCTAAACATGCATATAGATCAATCAGCGAATTTACTCAAAGAGTTGTCTTCTAAAAAATGCTCACTGCCCATCTTCAGATTGGTTGACCAATTCACATTAGTTAAATCTAGGATGGACTGATAAGGTTTGCATGATTAATCCAAATTACATTCTTAATAATACAAATCTCATCTTGAGAATTGACAAAAGAGACAAAGGATTTCAAGGTTTCCTTCCAACCAAATAACAAACGTGTTTCCATTGAAAATTCAAAATTCTAGTTGCACCCACATGAAATGAGCACATTGATGCTCGTTTATAAACTACAAGAGACTCACATACTAGTCGACTAGTTCTGGAGCCATTCAATTCGTCAATATAAGATAGGCTCAACCAAAGCCAAAGCCTTCATTAGCTTCATGAATTGCCAAAATTAATCACTCCTGAAGTTGTTCTTTAGGTGAGTAATCACAAAAATCTAACTGGTTGAAATTGCACACCAAAAGCACAATATCGCAAAGCATAAGATCTATGGAAGGTGATTAGACACGATCTTAAATAGTCATTTTATTTTCGTACTAAAAAATCACTCACCAAGTATGTGCTGAAGGAAGTCTTTCCTAGGATCCATATGCTTTGTGAATCTGAAACCTCTGAGTTCTAGATATGCCTCGAAGAGCCTTAAATCCTTCCAATGGGACCTGACCATTTTAAAGTGTTGATTAAATAACAATTTTTAGGTTGAATTATATTTGTAGAGATGGAAAACTAAGATATAAGACAACTTATAAGTTTTATTATTCTACAATCTGGAGAAAAAAAAAAACTACTTGCTTCCATATAACAGGAAAAACAAGAAAAAAAAGTCGTAAGAAAAAGCAATGCAGAAAGTAAAAAGGACTCTGCAATAAAAGGCATGCTCACATTCAAGATGCCAATGGTTGAGTTTTGTTGTGATTGGTAGAGACCAAAATAGCCTAAAATTGAAAAGGTAGAGATATTTAAGGAACCAGCAATGCCAAGGGATCTTTGGGAGCTTTGCTTCATTCTAAATACTCCATGGGAAATTTTCTAAGCCAGTTAGTAATACTAATATTGGTGTCGAATTTGATTTTCTTTAAAGATTAAAGGACTACCTATCCCTTTCCCAGTAGGTCAATTTTCATCAAGAAGTATTGAATATGAATGCCTTTAAATTCTTTGGATCACTGCACACATAGTTTGGTTTGGATCCATAACCCTGTTCCAAATGAAACTCCACATGCTGACCTATGTTCACTTTTATCTGGGAGAACTAGTTCTCTAGATTTTGGAGTGTGAGCTTAATCCCAACATCTCAGTGTTTGCTATAATCATTAGTTTACACATAGCAGCATCACTTAAACCACCAGCCAATTTTACTAGTTCAAAAATCAAGTGTTTACCATGAAGAGATGTCATACTAGCCAGCTTCTTCAGAATTTCTATTGCAAGTGAATACACCTTTCCTAACAATCTGCATAAATTCATTGTATTAGGCATAAATTCATTGTATTAGACTCTAGAAGGCAATTTAATTTAAATTGATTGTATTATACCAATGCTTGTCATGTCTTACTCTGCACAAGGCAATTTTGTTTGTGTGGTTGATTTGATTGTTTATCCTACAAATTAAGATTGATCAAACTTCTAAAGAAAAGTTGAGGCATCCAAACAATTGGACAAAGCCGAGACATCCAAACAGTTGGCTTGTCTGCCATTGCAAAACAAATAAGGTAAATCCCATGCTTGGTGCTTGGACATCCCCATGGGATTACATGATACATCAGATTGATTTGGAATAAATTTATAAAGACAAGACAGAAGTGGATTTGCGTTGAGTACATAAAGTAGTACTTGAGGCCACAAGAAAGTCTTGGCTCAGTCATCGTCGATCTGTATGCACATAGAGCACATATCAATGAGGATACATTTATGCAATTGAATGTCTAATCTGATGTGTGCCTGCATATTTTTTAAAGCCAATATAGTTTTACCAACCAAATGTTTGTTAAATGAAAATAAAACCACATGTAAGCTCATGTGCATAGATACCGTGCTATTTGGAACAATATTGTTTTGAAAACTAGTTGAATGCATCATTTTTAATATTGTGGTCTATGTGCATATGGCAAGCAATTGGAGGTGTATTAACCTGAAGTAATTCTCATATTGAATCACTAATTAAAGTGAATGTCAATGTTGGGATGATCTAATGTTTTAATGCTTTATTCAACATGTCAGTGTCTCTAGTGCATCATTCTTTATATAATGCAAGCTGAGCCGATGGTTAAGCCCCACTAGCATCAATTTGAGTGTTTCTGGTGCCTCAAGTTATATGATGCAATCTGAGCCTATGGTCGAGCCCCCATCAACATTGATTCAAAAATTCATGGCAAAAGTAGATAGATTAGAAGTGCCAGTGAAAGGTTTCATTGAAGACATAGAGATAAAATTGCAAAGGTTGATGGAAGTAAAAAAATAGATCTTTCTATAATTTCTAGATCTAATTGCCTAGTATTGTGTTGCCCTATTTCAGAGCCTTACATTGTTCCCATATGTATGTTGCATAGATATCAAAGATTATATTTTATTCCTATAAAAATGTATGCTTAATGCACTGATGTATGAGGGGATTTAAGTAATGATGAGTGGGTATGCAGGTTATATATTTGCTTTTTGGTAGATCACTGACAAAACTTGTTGAAGGAGTTCTTGTATTGAATATGCTTCCAAATTTGCTTATCTCAAGTTAGTTGTTGATTGTTTTTAAAAGCTTGAGGGCTGAGTTAGGTATTTTTGTGGCTGAGTGATATCGAGAGCAAAGGTTGCAAGGATGGTTGGCCGAATAGTGTGTTTGTTAACATAGTTGTGATTGCAGGGATGGTCATGTCATGTGTGCCTAATAATGTTCATAAATGCATGACCAAACTTTCATTATTATTGATCTATCATTATGGCAGAGGGTAGAAATTTATGTGAAGACAAAACCAGTATGCCAATGAGTGTATTACGTGCTTCTAATATGGGGTATTTGCAGGAGTGACAGAGCACAACAATTGTGTCTATAAAAGTGATAGTTGTTTAAGAAAGTTAATCGATAGAGTGCTTGGCAAAGTTTTATAGCTAATATTGTTTTTTGCAAGGGCTATGTATAAGTGATTAGCATATAGAGACAAATCTTGTTATTACTACCTATGGCCAATGTGTTTTGTATGTAGAGACAGATGATCGCTACTATGTAGGAAAGATCCTTAATTCCACGCATATATCGCTGCAACATTATTCAGAGGTTATATATGTTACTAGTATGGTTATGTTTCTGGAGATTGTAAAGACCCTCTAATAATAATAAATTTGTATTTTGTACACCTGTAACATCAATTTGTAATTTTTTCTTTTGTTAAACACTTATTTGGAATTGTTGTTTGCCGAATTCAAGTGACTAATCAACAAAGCCTTCAATTCAGCTCCAACAATGCCTTCAATTTGGCTTTCGACGTTTCAGCCATTTTCTTCACTTCTCTGGTGACTTCAGCTAGCATATCCATGATTTCCTTCATTATTGGTTCGTAGATGAGCCTGTCTGTCGGGTTGTCATTTAGTATTGGCATCGATGAAACTGGCTATTTGACAGCAATTAGATTCAAAACCGGGGCCTTCTCGATACTGGGAACCTTCAGATCCTTATCAATGTCAGTACTGTTAGCCTCCTGCTGCAGCAGGTTACTCATCTTTCATGATTGAAATTTTTTCATGCCAAATATGTCATACTTTGCATGCTGCAGTGTTCCATATTTGCTACAGAGGCCAAAGAAGGATGCCATGAGAGTGTGCCAGCTCAAGTGCCACTGTTGTGTTCCAATTTTGATATGCTTTTCCACTTTTTGAAGAATTCTCAATTAAAGGGAGGTCCAAACAGTTTAATCTTGGTCTCCCTAGGTTTCAATTTCTTGTTTTAGAATATAGAGAATCACTATCTGTCCAAACCGCTTAATCTTGGCAGATTCTTAGATAGGTAGAGAAGAAAGGGTGCTCAACAGCCTAATCTGAGCCCCTGGATGAAATAAGTGTAGTTATAGATAGGGAAAAAGTAAAAGAAAAGTTGAAAAACTGGGTTTGCTAGTTCAAGTGCACCCAAACCAAAAAGAAGAGAAAATGTTAGGTAAGTAGGCTGGGTAGGTAGTTTTGAGGTTGCAGAATGTTGATTTGTGATCAATTCTATATTTTCAAGTGTCATATCTATTTCAAATCACAATTATCAGGCAGTTTCCATTTGAAGGACTCAAGCGAGGCATGACTAACTTCCCCCTTCTTCCTTATTCCCCAAATCACTCACTAACTTCCTCAAAGAGGTCAAGATCTGCTCGATATCTCTTAGTTTCATCATCTTCCATATCATTCACCTTGGTAAAGATCTGCTTTACTCAAGGAACGTTCATACTTCCTTCATGGACCATTTTCCGTTAATAGCCTAAGTTTCACATACTTAGCGCTATCTTACCATTGTCATATTAACTACTAACTTTACTGTATAGCTCCCTATCTATTTTCCCCTTCCCCTGCTAAAAATATGTTAAATAACTCCCCTATATACTTATCCCCTCCCCCTGGTTGAAAAATAACCATAAGTATCCCTTGGGAATTACTAAAGTTTGCCTGAAACTTAGTAAGAACCCTCATGTTGTTTATAAAAATCCCTTCCAAATGCATTAGGACTCACTCCTATGCATAAAATCCCTTTTTCCGCGATTATCCTAAAGTCATGCATGTAAATAAATTAACCTCGCGCATGTTTAACCCCCCAAAACCCACTTTTCTAAAGTTTTCTACCCCCGCCGAATTAAAAATTAAAATTAATTGGTGCGCGGGCCCCGTCCTTATCCATCCGCCACCTAACCTTATCCGTCAGCCGTCAGATCTGGCGCGCCCGCGATCTACGATGGGCGGGTATTTTCCCACCCCGAAATGCCGAGGGTTAGCGCCCGGGACATCGGCGGTTTTACCGTCGTACTCCCACCACGCGTCACCCTCCTAGCTATGGTGGAGCCCCCCCTGCCAATACCGCCCAGGCGCAAAAGCGGTGCACCTAAAACTGGAAACCTCCCTCCCCTTGCGTGACGTAAGCACCACGTCACCCACCAAGTTGCCGCCATCTCACCCCTTCCTGCCTGTGCCCTGCTGACATCACCCTGCCACTGTGTCCCTGCCACGTCATCACCCTACCATACTGCCATGTCACCCTGCTAACGTCATCATGCTGACGTCATCATCGTACAAAGGGGTCCCACTGTTGACTTCATCTGTCGTACTGCTGACGTCATGCTGACATCAATAGCTGAAAAAACGCGCGAGTGCAAAATCAAAGCTTCGGAAGCCCGGAATGAAAAATAGAGGCAGTTTTCGATGTGCGATTAGCGCTTAGCGCTAATTGCGCATCGCTACGGGAAATGGGCCAAAGTGGGGAATCTTTAGGGAATCTTTTGATTCCGCAGTCATTTTTGCGCCGAAAAGGGCAGAAAAGGCCCGATTTTGCAGTTTTTAGCATATTAGTAGAGGGATAGAGTGTTCGGATTCAATTGCCAAAGAGTATCAGGGGAAATGAAGCCCAATTTAATGCCAAAGAGTATCAGTGTTGCGGCAAGTGTATCAGTGAAAGTCGTTCAGCGGCCCGAAGTAGGACAACATTAAAGAAGCCTCCAGCAAAGTCAGCAAAACAATAAAGGCCATTTAAGGACTCTCAAATCATAGTTACTGCACATCAAAGTCACACAAAGATCAGTGGACCAGAACTCAATGCACAGTTATTGCAGAAGCACTGCACCAAGCCACAGAGGACACCACATTAACTCATTTTTGATCCAGCTGCCTCTGGCGCAGCCCAAAGGATACTTACTTGCATTTAATTCCAGCATAAGTTAGGTTTTAAAAAGCTTTTTTCCCACAGACCTGTTTAGGTCGGCTGTAATAAATACTTTTAGATATTTTGCCTATAAAAACAGCCCTGAAACATGTAATAGGGGTTGGTTAGTTATTGTTACTGGTTGGATAGTTGGCTAATGCTCCAAGAGAGACTCGCACTGTATATCTGGTATTTTTCCATAATCAAAGACTGCTTACGGGCTTGAAGAATGGATTGTTTACTGTGTTCAATGGTTGAAGAGTGACTGTGGAATTCTTGTGCTGTTACAGGACTCAATAAGTGATTCTTACCTCTGTTTTCCATTCACAAATCATCATCTAAACAGCAGAAAGAAAGATTATCTTAGAACTTTTTTAACTGCACTCTATGCTCAATTTCTGTTGTTTCTTTATGTTTTCATCTGTTTTATAATAAATATGAATTCCACATGGCTCATATTTGCCCTAATTCACCATGTGTGACAGTTATCTAGGGATTCTTAACTACCCCTAGATAGAGCTCATCTTCGTTCCCTCTGTTAAGTTGAGTGAGAGATTCTTAATTGCCTCTCATTTCTTATATTTCATGCCATCTCTTTAAGCTTAAAGGTTGTTTTATGTGCAGTTATCCTGCTCCATTTTCCTCTTGTGACCAAGAAAACGCACCAGCAGTCCTGCTCCTTGACTCCATGCCCAATGGTTGAAACTTATCATCTTATGCATTGCCTGTTTACTTGAAAGCATCCTCCTTCCACCCAAATACAAACAAAACCCCTTTGAACTCAATAACTAGCCTAAAATCATCATCAACAAAGCTAAATCATTAAGAGAGAGCCCTCTCTGATTGCAGGTGGGCTAGAACCTGCAATCCAAAGATTGGTTTGTGGTTACCTCGGCCGTATCCCTTCAGGAGCTTAGGGACAACCTGAGTGATAACATAATGGCGAATCCACTGGGGACTATCCTCAGATAATCTCACAAGATTAAATCCGAAGCTCCACTGAGGAAGAATCTGACCTCTAAAAGTTTCTGTTTAACCTACATTGTTAGAAAAAATCCCCAAAAAACAAGCTAGAAGCTGGCTCCCAAAAAACATTCACGATATACAAGGTCAAATCTAGACCCAAATCCCCCAACTGTTTTTGAAAATCCAAATTTAATCCCTAAAATCCTTAGGAAGCAAGAGCAACAAAAAGATTTTGTTGATACTAGTCCTGAAGCAGTTCAGCCAAGTTGTGTTACAACCCCTTTCAAAGTTTTATTTCGTTCAACCCCAACTTCCCCTTGTTCATCATCTACTTCTCCAAGCACATCTTCTACACCTTCATTCACTGCACATACTACCACTACTACTCCTATTATCCATGTTGTTCTAGTTGTTCCGCACATCCCTGTTGTTCCACTTATCCCCGTTAATATGGCTAACAGATATGCACCTTTACAGCTGCCTGCTAATCCCGGGGCTATGCCTCAGGATTACCAAACTAAGATAACTTATTTTGATGGCACAAATGCCTGCACGGCCCTTCAGCATACAAAGAAAATGCAGGATTACTTTGAGAGCTATGAGATTGACAATGATAGTGTGAGAATGAAGATTTTTGTCCAGAGTTTAACAGGTGATGTCAGGACTTGGTTTAGAGCACTCCCACCCAATTCCATAGTAAACCCAGAGGTCTTATACCAGACATTTATCAACAGATGGGAGAAAAAGAAAGACCCCTTGCACATACTATTTGAATATGACACCATCAAAAGAGGTCCTCAAGAGACTGTCTTGGACTATTGTGCAAGATTTAACAATGTTTATAATGCAATACCACAAAACTTAAGACCTCCACCTGATCTTGCTTTATATAAATTCCTTGATGGTTTTGATGCTGAAATGGCGTATTAGTTAACGGAAAGAGCCCCTCAAAGCCTTGCAGAGATGCAAGATGTTGCTGTTAGTGTGGAGGTAAACCTAATTTCCAAAAGAAACAGAGCCAGAACAGAGAGAAGAACCACCTTCAAGGAAGAACCCTCAGCCTTAGACCAGAAGCTAGATGTTATTATCAATGGCATGCATAGGCTAGGAGATAGAGTGGAGAGTGTTGAGAGGAAATCATCATGGGAAGGACAACAACAAAATACCGTAAGGAGCCCAAATTTTAGAAAGAATCAAAACCCAAATGCTGGAAGGGCTAGCCCCGACCATGATATCAGGCCTCCTTTCCAAGAAAACTACACAGAAGCATCCACATCCAGTGAGCCAACAGAGGAGACTCACATGTTGATAGATTCAAAAAATGAGCAACAAATTTTTCTCACTCAAGAAGACCAAGACTATCAGGATGAAAAGCAATTTCAGACTAAGACTGGAGAGGCTTTCGATTTTAAACAAGGTTATGATTCTGCTGTGTATGAGGTCCACAAGAAATACAAGCTGAGAACAAGAACCATTGATATCCCTGCACCTAGCAAAACAAAGGACAACAAATAGCCTAACAAGATTAAAGACAAGGTTATCATAACAGAACCAGCTGATATTTCTGTCCCAAACCCGCACCAAGTAACTGTAGAGGACATAACAGACATACAGCCTCCTATTGATCAGCCTCTGCCTCCTTCTTCCTCCAAAGAAAATTTGAACAACAATCCTAAAAATCTTCCCAAAACAGAAATTCCACAAGGTGTCATTCACCATAATGCTGATAATCAAAAGGAAACCACAGAAAATATTCTTGAAAAAAAGAAATCTGCTTCTGTTAACGCAAAAATTCCATTGGAGAAACCATTCAATTTAGAAGCAGAGATTGGAAAACTTAAGATATCTATCCCCCTCTCATAACTTGCCAAGCATGATGTTTATAGGCAACAAATTCAAAGATCACTTCAACTGTCAGAGGTCAGGGATGATGTAAATGTTTTAGATGATACCCCTGAGCTGTTGTTTGGTCCAGAGGTTAATGGAAAGTCAACATATGGATCTGTCCCACCCTTTTATGTCAGTCTACACATACATGACAAAATCTTACATAATGATATGTTTGACTCAGGTGCCTCACACAACCTTATGCCCAAAGCTGTAATGGAAAAGCTAAACCTTGATGTCACAAGACCCTACAAAGATCTATACTCCTTTGACTCGAGTCAAGTCAAGTGTTTAGGCTTAATCAAAGACCTTTGTGTGTCTTTAGTCCAGTTTCCCAACAAGACAATCCTAATGGACGTAGTAGTTGCGAACATTCCAACAAAATATGGCATGCTCCTATCAAGATCATGGGGAGCAAAACTCCAAGGATCCCTCCAACTTGACTCTTCTTATGCACTATATTTCTTTTTGGCAACCAAAGAGACTGTCAGGGAAACACTGATGAGTATGTGGTAAGTAGTGAGGAAAAGCCCCAAAATTTTCCAATTTACTCAATCCATTCTGATATGGATTCATTTATTCTTTTTAATGATGACACCAATCCTCCAAATGATGAGAAGCCTTTAGCTTTAGAGTTAGAGACATGTATAAATGAGGAATCGGTTGCCCATGCCCATGAAGTGGTCACAACGGTCAAGGAAACCAGCAAACAAGAAGAACCTCCCCAAACAGAAATTTTAAATCTGCCCAATCCTAAAACGACTGAAACTCTTAATACAAACCACAAGCAAGAAATCACATGGTATTTAGAGTTTGATGGTTCCGTCAACAAGTTAGGAGCAGGGGAAGGTATATGGCTTCACAATACACATGAAAATCATGCAGAAGGCCATGCCTACAGGCTAAATTTCAGATGTACCAACAACATGGCAGAGTATGAGGCTCTCCTCTTAGGCCATAAACTGCTTAAAGCTCTAGGAGCTGCAAAAGTGTCCATTCTAGGCGACTCTGATTTAATCATACAACAAATGAAAGGTAACTTTGTTACTAATTACAATAGAAGGAGGGCCTATAGGACTGCTACCATAGAAATACTCAACTCCTTCACTGAATCCAAGCTTGCCAAGATTTCTAGAGATCATAACATACATGCACACAGCCTAGCCACTTTTGCTAGTACATGCAAACTTCCCTTTGAGCCAAATCACCATTTCACTACTGAGATAAAACACAGGCCTGCTATTCCTAACACTGTTAAGGATTGACAAGTGTTCGAAAATGATGCCCAGATTAACAATTTCCTCATTCTTGAGGGCGAGTTCTCAAATACAAACATTGACATGGAGGCCATGAACGATTCCCAACAACAAACAAATGAAAATTAGCAGGCTGTAATAGCCGCAACAGCAAAACAAATCCTTAACCCAACTGTTTTTGACAATGCAAACATAAAAGAACTGAAACAAATGCATTTAGACGAAACAGCCAAAGCAGAAGCTGAGTTCATTGATTTAAAAGATAACTTTCTGCCTGGTGGACTAACTCCATTAGAAGACATGTTTGATGCAAATGATATCCCCAAAAAGACAAAAATGGAGCCTTTAAATGCTGCTATAGAAGAACATAACATAGGGACAGCAGAGAAACCCAAAATGATTAAATTATCCAAAAATCTGCTCCCTGATCAAAAACCAAAATATGTGGATTTGTTCAAAGAGTTCCAAGATGTATTTTCTTGGATTTATGAGGACTTGAAGTCCTATGACACCTCAGTGATTCAACATACCATTCCCTTAAAACCAAATCAAAAGCAATTCAAGCAGAAACTTAGAAGAATTAACCCTATGCTTCTTCCCCTCATTGAGAAGGAAGTGAAGAAAATGTTTGAAGCAGGTATCATAGCACCCATCAGATTTTCTGAATGGGTATCCAATCTAGTTCCCACAAGGAAAAAATCAGGTGAAGTCAGACTATGTGTAGACCTAAGAAATTTAAACCAAGTCTCTTTAAAAGACCACTACCCTTTGCCTAAAATGGACCACATCCTACAAAAAGTAGTGGGGTCATCTAGAATTTCTTTACTAGAAGGATTTTTAGGTTTCAATCAAATACTTGTTCACCCAGATGACCAAGACAAGACAGCCTTTACCATGCCCTAGGGAACATTTAAATATGTTAAGATGCCTTTCGGACTAAAGAACGTTGGTGCCACCTTTCAAAGAGCAATGGATATTGCATTTGCCAAGGAAATCCATGAATTCCTCATTGTCTATCTTGATGACTTAACCCCTTTCTCCAAATCTGATCAAGAGCACCTCAAACATTTAAGGCAAATCTTCATGACATGCAGGAAATATGGCATTTCCTTGAACCCCAAGAAGTCCTTGTTTGGCCTCGAAGAAGGTAAGTTGCTAGGCCACATTATTTCAAAAGACGGTATCAGAATTTATCCGGAAAGGATCCAAGCCATCCTCCAAATCCCATATCCAAGAAACATAAAAGAGCTACAAGCATTCCTTGGAAAGATCAATTTCCTAAGGAGATTTATCCCAAATTTAGCCAAACTGATAAGACTGTTAGGCAACATGCTAAAAAAGGATGCCAAGGTAAGATGGTCTCTTGAAACCAAGTAAGCTTTTGAAAGTATCAAAGCTACCTTGACTCAACCACCTGTCCTCACAAGTCCACAATTTGATAAGGATTTTATCATCTTCTCCTTTGCTTCAGATCACACGATAGCGGTTGTCCTTCTGCAAAAGGATGATCAAGGGAATGAAAATCCAATTGCATTTTTCAGTCGAGCCTTAAGAGATGCACCCTTGAAGTACCAAATCATGGAAAATCAGGCCTATGCCCTGGTTAAGGCCATCAAAGACTTCAGGATTTACATTTTATATTCCCATGTGATTACCTATGTCCCAAACTCTACTGTAAAAGACATATTAACTCAAGAGGGACTAGAAGGCAGAAGAGGAAAATGGATTGCCAACATTCTTGAATATGACATAGAGATAAAACCCACCAAGCTGATAAAGGGACAAGGTTTAGCTAAGCTAATGTCCAAAACAAACTTTCAAGCCTTAGACATCAACCAACTGGACAATGAACAGGAGTTGGCGACTTCACAGATCAGTGAAACCTTTTTGCAATCCCCATGGTATGTTGATATTTGTTATGTATTGTTAAACCTGTGTGCTCCCCCAAGGATTGTCTAGAACCAAAAAGAGATTTTTAAAAATGAAAGCGTCAAAGTTTTGTGTCTTAGATGGTGCCATGTTTTCAAAAAATCATGAAGGCATTTTGTTGAACTGTTTAACCATGAATGAAACCAACAGCATCATGAGAGAGTTCCATGCAGGGGACTATGGAGGGCATTTATATTGGAAATCCACTGTTGACAAGATTTTAAGGGCTGGTTATTATTGGCCCTCTCTATTTGCAGATGTCAAAAAAATTGTTGTTTCATGTCACAAATGCCAAATCTTTGAAGGAAAAATAAAATTGCTGACTTTGCCCCTTAAGCCCATCTCAACCGAGAAGCCTTTTCAACAATGGGGTCTTGACTTCATTGGAGAAATCCATCCCTCTTCTTCAGGCCAACACAAGTGGATTTTAACAGCCACCGACTATTTCACCAAGTGGATTGAAGCCATCCCATGTAGGCAAGCCAATGACTCCACTATCATCCGATTCCTTGAGGACAATATCCTTTCCAGATTTGGCTGCCCTGAGAAAATCATCACTCACAATGTTGTTGCCTTCAAATCCAAAAAGATGATCAACTTCTGCCATAAATTTCACATTAACTTGGGCCACTCTATAGCCTACTATCCTTGAGGTAATGGCTTGGCCGAATCATCCAATAAAAGCCTCATCAACATCATAAAGAAGGTGCTGGAAGAGAACAAAAAGAATTGGCATAGGAAGCTCACAAATGCCCTGTGGGCAAACAGACTTTCAACTAAGAGATCCATTGGGATGAGCCCTTATGAGCTAGTATATGGCATGGAAGCCAGATTTCCTTCATCTTTGGGCATTCCTACTATCAAACTATTACAGGAGGTCCAGGCTGAACCAAATGACATTCAAAGAAGAATCAATCAGACCATTCATCTACAGCAAGCCAGAGAGCAAGTATATGACAGAGCTCAGATTTTGCAAGAGAAACTTAAAAAGATGTTTGATAAGAGAGCCAAGGCTGAGGATTTCTGTGTGGGCAGCAAAGTTCTAAGGTGGGATTAATGAAGAGAAGATAAGGGAAAACATGCAAAGTTTGATTTTCTTTGGAAAGGTCCATTCATTATCAATGTTGTGCAAGGCAATAACACATATTTCCTCAAATTTGTAGACGGTTGCTCAACCGAAGAGGGCCCTGTAAATGGCCAGATGTTAAAGCATTATCATGATCCCTTCTGTTAAGAATAACCTAGCAGCATCATTTATGTACAAAAATTTTGTGTATATCAGCATTTTGTTTTATTTTTGTGTAACAATCCGAATGATAGAGCATGCAGAAGAAAGCAGGCAATGCTAAACAGTTCACAAGCAATTCAGTTGAGGGAAAGTGTTGTTCTCATTCCACAGTTTCAATTATCTAACAGTCAGCACTAATCAGGTTCAATCTATAACAACAACAGAAGATTAAGGCATTCTGACCTGCTGTTCTTGACTTTTCACGAGGAAAAGCCATCCCTAAGTGGAGCCACTGTTAGCCTCCTGCTGCAGCAAGTTACTCATCTTTCATGATTGACATTTTTTCATGCCAAATATGTCATACTTTGCATGCTGCAGTGTTCCATATTTGCTACAGAGGCCAAAGAAAGATGCCATGAGAGTGTGCCAGCTCAAGTGCCACTGCTGTGTTCCAATTTTGATATGCTTTTCCACTTTTTGAAGAATTCTCAGTTAAAGGGAGGTCCAAACAGTTTAATCTTGGTCTCCCTAGGTTTCAATTTCTTGTTTTAGAATATAGAGAATCACTATCTGTCCAAACCGCTTAATCTTGGCAGATTCTTAGATAGGTAGAGAAGCAACGGTGCTCAACAGCCTAATTTGAGCCCCTGGATGAAATAAGTGTAGTTATAGATAAGGAAAAAGTAAAAAGAAAAGTTGAAAAAGCTGGGTTTGCTAGTTCAAGTGCACCCAAACCAAAAAGAATAAAAAATGCTAGGTAAGTAGGCTGGGTAGGTAGTTTTGAGGTTGCAGAATGTTGATTTGTGATCAATTCTATATTTTCAAGTTTCATATCTATTTCAAATCACAATTATCGGGCAGTTTCCATTTGAAGGACTCAAGCGAGGCATGACTAACTTCCCCCTTCTTCCTTATTCCCCAAATCACTCACTAACTTCCTCAAAGAGGTCAAGATCTGCTTGATATCTCTTAGTTTCATCATCTTCCATATCATTCACCTTGGTAAAGATATGCTTTACTCAAGGAACGTTCATACTTCCTTCATGGACCATTTTCCGTTAATAGCCTAAGTTTCACATACTTAGCGCTCTCTTACCATTGTCATATTAACTACTAACTTTACTGTATAGCTCCCTATCTATTTTCCCCTTCCCCTGCTAAAAATATGTTAAATAACTCCCCTATATACTTATCCCCTCCCCCTGGTTGAAAAATAACCATAAGTATCCCTTGGGAATTACTAAAGTTTGCCTGAAACTTAGTAAGAACCCTCATGTTGTTTATAAAAATCCCTTCCAAATGCATTAGGACTCACTCCTATGCATAAAATCCCTTTTTCCGCGATTATCCTAAAGTCATGCATGTAAATAAATTAACCCCGCGCATGTTTAACCCCCAAAAACCCACTTTTCTAAAGTTTTCTACCCCCGCCGAATTAAAAATTAAAATTAATTGGCGCGTGGGCCCCTTCCTTATCCATCCGCCACCTAACCTTATCCGCCAGCCGTCAGATCTGGCGCGCTCGTGATCTATGGTGGGCAGGTATTTTCCCACCCTGACATGCCGAGGGTTAGCGCCCGGGACATCGGCGGTTTTACCGTCGTACTCCCACCACACGTCGCCCTCCCAGCTGTGGCGGAGCCCCCCGTGCCAATACCGCCTAGGCGCAAAATTGGTGCGCCTAAAACTGGAAACCGCCCTCCCCTTGCGTGACGTAAGCACCACGTCACCCACCAAGTTGCCGCCATCTCACCCCTTCTTGCCTGCGCCTTGCTGACATCACCCTACCACCGTGTCCCTACCACGTCATCACCCTAACGTACTTCCATGTCACCTTGTTGACATCATCATCGTACAAATGGGTCCCACTACTGACATCATCCACCGTACCGCTGACGTCAGCAGTTGAAAAAACACGCAAGTGCAAAATCAAAGCTTCGGAAGCTCGGAATGAAAAACAGAGGTAGTTTTCGATGCGCGATTATCGCTTAGCGCTAATCGCGCATCGCTACGGGAAATGGGCCAAAGTGGGGAATCTTTTGACTCCACAGTCATTTTTGCGCCGAAAAGGGTAGAAAAGGCCCGATTTTTCAGTTTTTAGCATATTAGCAGAGGGATAGAGTGTCCTGATTCAATTGCCAAAGAGTATCAGGGGAAATGAAGCCCAATTTAATGCCAAAGAGTATCAATGTTGCGGCAAAGTGTATCAGTGAAAATCTTTCAGCGGCCCAAAGTAGGACAACATTAAAGAAGCCTCCAGCAAAGTCAGCAAAACAATAAAGGCCATTTAAGGACTCTCAAATCATAGTTACTGCACATCAAAGTCACACAAAGATCAGTGGATCAGAACTCAATGCACAGTTATTGCAGAAGCACTGCACCAAGCCACAGAGGACACCACATTAACTCATTTTTGATCCAGCTGCCTCTGGCGCAGCCCAAAGGATACTTACTTGCATTTAATTCCAGCATAAGTTAGGTTTTAAAAAGCTTTTTTCCCGCAGACATGTTTAGGTCGGCTGTAATAAATACTTTTAGATATTTTGCCTATAAAAACAGCCCTGAAACATGTAATAGGGGTTGGTTGGTTATTGTTACTGGTTGGATAGTTGGCTAATGCTCCAAGAGAGACTCGCACTGTATATCTGGTATTTTTCCATAATCAAAGACTGCTTACGGGCTTGAAGAATGGATTGTTTACTGTGTTCAATGGTTGAAGAGTGACTGTGTAATTCTTGTGTTGTTACATGACTCAATAAGTGCTTCTTACCTCTGTTTTCCATTCACAAATCACCATCTAAACAGCAAAAAGAAAGATTAGCTTAGAACTTGTTTAACTACACTCTATGCTCAATTTCTGCTATTTCTTTATGTTTTCATCTGTTTTAGCATAAATATGAATTCCACATGGCTCATATTTGCCCTAATTCACCATGTGTGATAGTTATCCAGGGATTCTTAACTGCCCCTAGATAGAGCTCATCTTCCTTCCCTCTGTTAAGCTGAGTGAGAGATTCTTAATTGCCTCTCATTCCTTATATTTCATGCCATCTCTTTAAGCCTAAAGGTGGTTTTATGTGCAGCTATCCTGCTCCATTTTCCTCTTGTGACCAAGAAAACGCACCAGCAGTCCTGCTCCTTGACTCCATGCCCAATGGTTTGAAACTTATCATCTTATGCATTGCCTCTTTACTTGAAAGCATCCTCCTTCCACCAAAACACCACCCAAACACAATAAAAACCCCTTTTAACTCAATAACTATCCTAAAACCATCATCAAAAAAGCTAAATCATTAAGAGAGAGCCCTCTCTGATTGCAGGTGGGCTAGAACCTGCAATCCAAAGATTGGTTTGTGGTTACCTTGGCCATATCCCTTCAGGAGCTTAGGGACAACCTGAGTGATAACAAGTACATCCATCACTCTCAACTTCTTACTCCTCTTCTTCGTCTTCCTCCCCATGGTCTCTAGCAGAAGTCTTGTCTTCGACAACTACCTTGATGTGATGTACCTCCATTTTATCTTCCTCATGTTGCTCGCCCCATCCCTGCTTCCACAACTTAAACAATTCCTTTTTATGCAGGCTCTTGTAAGAAAAAACATATTCTTTATCTTTCCCCTGAGCCATTTTGTTCTTAAGGGATTCATAGATAAGCCCCCCAACAATTGCAGGAAATGGATATGGGCAGGGCACAAGGTCATGCTTGAATAGCATAGATGAGCTAAACTGTCTGAGGCAGCAGAGATTTTCCTGACTCCACAAATTCATAGAGAAGCCCTGCAACAATTACAGGAAATGGATATGGGAAGGGCACAAGGTCATTCTTGAATAGCATAGATGAGCTAAGCTATCCGACGGAGCAGATATTTTCCTAACTTCTATTCAACTTTAGATGAGCTAAACTACCCTATCTGACATAGCATATATTTTCCTGACTTCTGTTCAACTTCCGGGACAAAAGACTGTGGACGCTCGAGATTTACTGGGGCATCTTAGGGATGAATAAAAAGGTCATTGAAAGCCGTGGAATCATTTCTTAGGTTGGCTTTGAGAAAAACAACCATAATTCCATAGCCCACAACAAAACCTGCGCACTAGTTTCTTTAAGATGCATTGTATCCAGAGGAGACCAGAATTGGTGGTAGTGCAGTAGTGCACCATAAAACGCATTTTCAGTGCCATAAACTCCACGAAGAATTTAAACGAATTCTTATGGTACTCAACGTAAAAGACTCTAGTGCGCACAGATGTCAAATGTCAAGTGGCATTAAAGACTCGGGTGTGCACAGATGTCAAGTGGAGAGCAGAAAGAGAGCAGAAAGGTAGTAAAAATTTGTCACAGATGTTAGATAGAAAATAGAAGTGTAGACGGTCGATTGATTCAAAAGAAAGGCTTCTCGACATAACTAAATATTAACAACTAATCTAGCAAGCACAATGAAAGTGCAACTATTGGTATTTTATAATGATTTTAATTAAAACTAACCAAAAATCAGTCACAGATAAACACTAGAAGTGTAGACGGTCAATTGATTCAAAAGAAAGGCCTACCAGCCTAAATAAATATTAACAAAGAATCTATCAAGCGCAATGAAAGTGCAATTATACTTAATTATTATTATTATTTATTTTTATTTTATTTTTATAATTATATTATGATTTTTTATTATAATAAATTATATTTAGACAGATTTGTTGGAAATAATACTGAGAGGGGGGGCTAAATGAGTATTATCAAATCTATAACTTTTTCTTTTCATACTCAAATTTATATATGCTGCTTCAATGAAGGTAACTCGCATGTACACGCAACTATCTTTAAAGCAACCAGTGTATATCCAGTAGACTTATAATTCAGTTAATTCATCATATGTTGATATTTAATTAGTGCATCAGTATTAACCATACAAACAGTAACCATGTGCAATAATAATAGAATAAACCATCACACATAAGCAACATACATGAACACCAAGATTTATAGTGGAAACCCAATGCAGGACAAAAACCACCTATTGATGTCTTCTTTTAATATAAGCAAAAACCTGTTTACAATCTTGTACTGGTGCAGACTTATACCAGTACGCAGGAACCCACCTGTAGAAGGCTACAACCTTCTCTCATTCTCCAGCTACTACTGGAAGGGAGCTTCAACCCCCTAGCTCTTGTACTAGCTGACTCATTTACTAGTACGTAGGCGCCGACCTACAAAAGGCTCCAACCTTCACTCGTTTTCTAGCTACTACTAGAAGGGAGCTCCAACCCCCTGGCTCTTGTACTAGCTGTTCCATTTACTAGTACATAGGCACCAAACTATAGAAGGATACGACCTTCTCTCTTCCTCCAAGGACCATGTTTCATAAATTTTCAAACTAGATACACCTGGAACACAACACCACAATATGAAGGCCACGTTTCATCAAATTTTCATACTAGACCCATCAACAACACTGAAGCTCAAAATCAATCACTATTGCAATACAACCAATCACTGAAAACCCATCATCACTAAAGCAAATCACAAACAATCAATCTAAAGATTCAAAACGCTATCACCAAAACACAGAGCAGAACCTAATTCTGCATCAACAACCATAACCAACTGCAACTTCAAATATCATATTTCATAATGTATACGCTACTTTGATGTGTCGAACCAGTGTGTATACGCGCTTTTACCAAAGGGAAACAGTGTATAGATCTGCAAATGCTAACTTAAAACATCACAAATATTCCAGACTTCAGCCATACCCAAATTAGAACATTTACAGTGTAAATCACATGTTAGCATTCAGATCTAGACTATCCATGATCAAACCATATAATAATAATTCATTTTGTATCCCGATCCATCATTAGATATCATCCCTTATCAACCACTAAGGTTCATCCTTAGTTCAAATCAAACAAAGCACCATAAACCCATAACATGCATATTTGCTTTTGATCTCACTCTTCATAAGATATTCATTACTTGCACACTTGGCCTAATGATCTTCTCCTCCTTATATAGTTTTAGGCCTTTCTCAATACCTTGGACCAAAACCACTTAGGACCAATACCTGGGACCAAATACCTCAGACCAATACTTCGAACCAAATACCTTGGGCCAAATACCTCTGACCAATACCTTGAACCCAAAATACCTTGGACCAAATACCTTGGACCAAAACCTTGGTTTTCTAACATGTACGCACTTTTCTTCCTGTGGGAGTGCGTGTATATGTATATGCTTTTTTTGTTCTGTGTGCCTGTGTGTATGTTATGAAACCAGCTCACAAAAAGATAGAAAAGATAGATCAATGCCTTAGAATTCAGCCTCTTCGAGGGGGCAACCTCCTTTACATTACATAAATGAACAATTCTTGGATGATACCGAATGAATACCTCTTTCCATATATAGGGTCTAGGGGTCATAATATTCAGATCGAATAACAATAATAATGTAAGGCCACAATTATAAATTAGTGGGCTTCTATGGAGCACAATAGTAACAATATGGGCACTACATGGTCAATCATTATAATAAGGGGGTTGTACTAATAACAATAAGGGGTTACACTAGTAGTATAGGGGCCTAACATGCCCCTCTCCTTCAAAAAGTGTTGTCCTCGACACTTGAGTAGTTCTTGATGCTTTTGTATAAAATTCTTGTCCTTCCATATGGAATCTTCAGTGGGTAAGTTTTTCCACTTGATCAGATACTCTGAAATTGATTGATTTCATAGCTGTCAAGTTCTTGTTTCTATGATTGCTCCATGTTCCAATATGATTTTTTCTTCCTCTTCAATTTCTGGCAATATTGTTTGAATTGTGATCTTTTGCAACTTTTGAATAAGTGGACATACTTCTTCGTCCTTCATCCATTCATCCCTTGCTTCATTTATCCAATCTTGCTGGATAATAGAAATAGCACAAAACAATGCTTCCACATCCTCATCCTTTCTTGAGAGTGCATTTGCAACAAAATTTTGCTTCCATTTTCTATAGATGATGTCAAAGTAATAACCCAACATATTTGTGACACATTTTTTATGTTCTTCTAAATATAATAGTTGTTCTAAAAAGTATTTAAGACTATCATGATCCATTTTTACCTTGAAGTGTCTTCCCATTCAGTAAGGTCGTCATTTCTTAAGTGCATATAGTATTGCCAACATTTCCTTCTCATAAATAGCTTGCTTGAGATGTAGCAGTCAAAATACCCAATCACCTACATCAAAAAATTTTTCACTACGATGTTGATCTACCTGTTGTTTCATTCGATTTTGCACCAAAGTGGCATTATCCTTTAAAAGTTGGAGAACTTGTTGTTGATGCTCGATGTGATCTTTCACTGCTTGAACCTTTTTCTTCTTGATATGTCCTTCTATCTTTAGAGTTTGAGGAGTGGTAATTTCTTCCAATCCTTTACAAGATATGGTCGGATTCATTCTTGATGCTTGATGTGATCTTTCACTTCTTGAACATTTTTCTTCTTGATATGTCCTTCTATCTTGATAGTTTGAGGAGTGGCAATTCTGACCAATGAATTACAAGATATGGTTGGATTCATTTCTTCTTTCTCGATGTGATCTTTCACTTCTTGCACCTTTTTCTTCTTGATATGTCCTTCTATCTTAAGAGTTTGAGGAGTGGTAATTCTTGCCAATGCTTTACAAGATATGGTTTGATTCATTTCTTTTTTATCTGGGGTTTGGTCCTGGTGTATATCCTCTTCTTTTGATGTTTCTTGATCCTTTTCTTCCTCCTCTTCATACTCTATGTAAAATAATTTCTTCTCAGCATACTTATGACCTTTAGTGCATTTGCTATCACAATTGTAACAAAGCCCTTTTTCTCTTTTTTCTTCCAATTGTTGTGGTGTAACCCTTGTAGATTGTGGAAGGCTAGGAGAGACAACACCTCCATCTTTATAGTTGTGAGGGGTAGACTTCCTTGTTGCCATAATTTTACTTTCCACTATGTAACAAATCCCTTTGACTCTTTCCAATTGTTGTGGTGTTTCCCTAAAGAAGGTGTTGCTCTTTGTATCCTCATAATGTGCTATCATTTCCTCCGTGAAAATTGACCACGTAACAAGTTGTTTACGAGAAAAAATCCATTTATACCATGAAATTGATATGGTTCTAAATATGAAGATGCAATACATACCTTTTGTAATAGTGGTACACCATATAGACCAAAATATTTCTCCATTTGAAGTATCCAATTTACCAGATCCTTGCCATCAAACTTCCTCATATCGCCTTTTATTGATTTTAGGAGCTCGATCTTGAAATGACTATAACTCTATAATTTCGGTTCTTCTAGTTCTGAAATTGTGACCTGTAGTAGCCCTCTACGTTCTCTTTCCAATGCCACACAGTCTAATCAAATTTAGATTCTCCAAGAAAGAGCTATGAACAATCTCCTAAGATGACCTAATTATATACCTTTTCAGAAGATCGAACTTGTATGAAGTGCCACGTGTCACTGGGTTAACCTTAGGATCTGAAAAATATAAACAGGAAACTACAGTCTGTTCTTTTTCTGTAACTTCTGATGAAATTTCAATCTGATGCTCAAAACAAAAGTTATGATGATTTTCCCCAGGTCACTTGTTTGGAATGTAATTCAGGAGTTTAAAAAGATACCAACTTCCTCAGATCATATCTCCGCAAATATAGCACGAAAAGCTATAAAATTCAGACACGAGTTTCAACATGATTTCGTCTCCAATGGGTTTTTTTTTTCGCTTCTGAAATGTCGCAGAAAAAAAGTTATAGCGAAAATGCCACGATGACCAATTTGGAGCAGCAAAACCCTAGAATCCAAAGCTCTGAAACCAAATGTTATGAAACCAGCTCACAAAAAGATAGAAAAGATATATCAACGCCTTAGAATTCAACCTCTTCAAGGGGGAAACCTCCTTTACATTACATAAATGAACAATTCTTGGATGATACAAATGAAAATACCTCCTTTCTATATATAGGAGTCTAAGGGGTCATAATATAATTAGAGCCGACATAACAATAATAATATAAGGCCACAATAATAACAATAGTGAGCTTCTATGTGGTACAATAGTAACAATATGGGAACTAGATGGGTACATCAATATAATAAGGGGGTTGCACTAATAACAATAAGTGGTTACACTAGTAGTATAGGGGCCTAACAGTGTATATGCTGCTTTGACACAATGAACAAGCACATACCTCTCTTTCTTGAACCTCTGGAGTCCGATTTGTAATCCTTTGTTGTTAACATCTTACACTATGAACTATCATCTGTGTGAGTTGCCATCAAGGACAACACCTGTATCATAATTCCAACAATCTCCCCCTTTGGACTTGATGGAAACAACAACACCAAGACACTCTCCCCCTTTGACATCAAGGGCAAAGGGCGGACTAAGATGTTCTCCCCCGTTGATATACATTATGTTGTCCATGCTCCCCCTAAGTACATGCTGAATTTTCTGATTAAGCTCCCCCTTTGTACATGCTGAGATGCACTAAAATGTCCACGCTCCCCCGGAGCACATGCAAAGTCTGTAAAAATATTTTTCAAAAGAATAACATGACCCTATAACTCAACTGAGCATGACCTTCCTATCACCAATGACTCATACATACATCAATCTCCCAACCAAGTAGGGATACACCAATTTTGACTCATCCACCCCACCAACTGGGGATATACCAAATGTTTATACATGACTGAAATAGAAATTATTACATCATCCTTCCCATGCATAGTGGGGTTACAAATTAGGTCTTTTCATGACCTTTACATCAAATGATATACATGACATTTATAACAAGGACCAACAATCTAAACAAGACCATGATAGTCATCAGCGACTATCATACACCATATACGATCTGCACCATTAACATTTGTTAGCAGCATCAAGATCAATAGCCTGTATATGTCCATCATCAAAAGAGTCACCTAAATTAAACAAATATGTGGATCAAGCAATATAATTACCATCATGTACCAAGTTCTTCTAACATAATGCCAACAGTGAATTATTAGAAGCCTATGCTCCCCCTGAACCTGTGCCAACTATTCATTGTCAGATCCGATCATTGCAAATATTAGTAAGAATCATCAAGGCATCATCATCAATCAGATATACATCAACTTTTTAAGAGCTTATGAGCACCAACAAATTTCCGCATATCATCAGTAGATTGTAACCATCATCAAACAGAGCAAATAATTGACTGAAACATATAAGACCCCTTTTCCTGAGTCTGTCCCGCTGCTTTTTCCTCAAACCAACATATACGCAATTGTGAAACTTCGAACTCACGCATATATGCAACTTGTCTTCATGAAAATTGCTTATGAGATTTAGAACACTGAAGTTTCACATGATCAGCTCCCCCTGAGTCTGTTATATCTGTACATTGTGCTATGCCACATCTTTCTGACTGTACTTCCTTCTTCTTCCATATCTTCGAGTGTGATGATGTTTTCTCCTTTTGGTATGGTGCCCGAAATTTTCTCCTACATTCCTTTGCTATATGTCCAAACTTGTTACATGCATAACATCTTACATGTTTCATATTCCTTCTATAGTAGTCAATGGATTTGTGACCAGCCATATTGTAAGAAAAACAACATCCCTTAAAGTACCTAGAAGTTGATGATCTTTCTGTGTGATGGTCTTGAACCATTCTACTTCTGCATCTCACTACAACATGTCCAAAATTATGACATATAAAACATTCAACATTATTCATCAGAGGAAATAACCGACTATCACTTTCATAGTTAGGAGTAAATAATTTTCTTTGAAGACTTTCTTTCCTTGGTTGTTGATGGGGTTGAGCTCTCATCTCCTTATTGAGCATTTCAGATTTTGCATTGTAGTTCCTTGCCTCATCTTGTGAGCTAGATTTACCTTCAACAAATTCATGAAAACCAAGACTAGTTTTGATGGTAGGAGACCTTTGATTACTAAGAATATTATCCAAAATCTTAGTACTATCTTGAAATCGCAACAGTTTATCCATTTCATCCAATTTACCTTTTAAGATATTTACCGCAACCTGATATTGCTCTTCCTTTTCAAGATATTTCTTCTTCAAGGTTTCTTCAGCCTTTCTTCGTTGTTCCACTTGTTACCTTAATTTGAGAATCTCATTTTCTTTTTCTTCATCTGATTGAGGCAGTTCTTCATTCTTCTTATTTTCAAGATCTTCTTTTAGAGAGAGGATCTTAGCTTCAAGACTTTCATAGTAACTGGATCTATCTTTAAGTCTCTTGATTGTTGTACTCTTTTCATTTACTTCATTTCTTAATGATATCACTTCATCCTGCAACTTTTGACATTGATCTTCCTTTTCCTTGTACTGCTTCCTTACTTTGTTTCCTTCCTCCAACTGAGCTTTTAATCTAGTCCCTTCTTCTCTAAAGGCACACTCCCTTTTGTTAAATAGATATTGTTGATCTCTAATTTTATCTACAAGTCTTTTAACTTTTGCCTCTATGTTTGTTTCAAAATCACTTCCAATATCTTCAATATTGCATGAACAAAGAAAATTATCACTAGAATACCAAAAATTTGTACATGATACTTCATTTTCTTGTTCATCTTCAATTTGAGGTGATTCTGAATCTAAATACTTGTTTCCACCTAACAGCCAATTGTCTCTACGATCGTCATTGTTCCTTTGAGATGTCTTCTTTTTCTAATGCGCTTTCTTCTTTAGATTCTTTCCCATTGTTTCTATGGATCTCCTTCAAGCGATCAAGCTTATGCTAAAGGATCTGCTATGATACCAATTGTTGGAAATAATACTGAGAGGGGGGGTGAATCAGTATTATCAAATATATAACTTTTTCTTTTCATACTCAAATTTATATATGCTAATTCAATGAAGGTAACTCGCGTGTACACGCAACTGTCTTTAAAGAAACTAGCATATATCCAACATACTTATGATTCAGTTAATTCATCTTAAGTTGATCTTTAATCAGCACATTAGTATTAACCATATAAATAGTAGTCATGTGCAGTAATAATAGAATAAACATCACACATAAGCAACACACATGAAAACCAAGATTTAAGGTGGAAACCTAATGTGGGACAAAAACCACTTGTTGTTGTCTTCTTTTAATATAATAAAAACTTGTTTAGAATCTTGTATTGGTGTAGACTCATACCAGTACGTAGGCACCCACCTGCAGAAGGCTACAAACTTCTCTCATTTTCCAGCTACTACTATAAAGGAGCTTCAACCCCCTAGCTCTTGTACTAGCCTATCCGTTTACTAGTATGTAGGTGCCGACCTACAGAAGGCTCCAACCTTCACCTGTTTTCCAGTTGCTACTGGAAGGGAGCTCCAACCCCCTAGATCTTGTACTAGCCGATCCATTTACTAGTACATAGGTACCAGCCTACAAAAGGCTACGACCTTGTCTCTTCCTCTAGGGACCACATTTCATAACTTTTCAAACTGGATAATCCTAGAACACAACACCACAATCTGAAGGCCACATTTCATCAAATTTTCATACTAGACCCATTAGTAATACTGAAGTTGAAAATCAATCACCACTACAATACAACAAATCACTAAAAACCCATCATCACTGAAGCAAATCACAAAAAATCAATTTGAAGATTCAGAACATTGTCACCAAAATATAGAGCAGAACCTAGAATTCTGCATCAACTAGCATGTATACGCACTTTTACCAAAGCGAAACAACGTACAGATCTACAAATGCTAACTTAAAACATCACAACTATTCTAGACTTTAGTCATCACCAGGTCGGAACATTTACAGTGTAAATCATGCATTAGCATTCAGTTCTAGACTATCCATGATCAAATTATATAATAATAATTCATTTTAGATCCCAATCCATCATTAGATCTCATCCCTCATCAACCGCTAAGGTTCATCCTTAGTTCAGATCAAGCAAAGCACCATAAACCCATAACATGCATATTTGCTTTTGATCTCACTCTTCATAAGATATTCACTACTTGCACACTTGGCCTAATGATCTTCTCCTCCTTATATTTTTTTAGGCCTTTCTCAATACCTTGGACCAAAACCATTTAGGACCAATACCTTGGACCAAATACCTCAGACCAATACCTCAAACCAGATACCTTGGGGGAAATACCTTAAACCAATACCTACCCAGAATACTTTGGACCAAATACCTTAGACCAAAACCTTGGTTTTCTAACATGTACACGCTTTTCTTCCTGTGGGAGTGTGTGTATACATATACACTCTTTTTTTTTGTGTGCCCATGTGTGGATGCTACTTTGACACAGTGAACAAGCGTATACCTCTCTTTCTTCAATCTCTGGAGTCTGATCTGTGATCCTTTGTTGTTAACCTCTTGCACTATGAACTGTCATCTTTCTGAGTTGCCATCAAGGAAAACACCTGTATCATAATGCCAACAAAATTAACAATTGATTTGGGCTCATACTTACTTCACACAAAGTTTATTTTTGATCGCTATCACTATAACATATGTGAACTCATATAAAAAATGCACTACTTCGATAGTGATACCCCTTGTTGATATAATTGTTTATATATGTCCGGGCGATGGCGTTTCTTCAGGAGATCAAGGTTTCAGAAGGTCTGGTTGGCGCCGTCGCTTCCCTCAAAGATCAGCACTGCGTAGAAACGGAGGGGAACCTGGCAGATGGATTCGCAGCGTATGATCTCTCCCTTTGGGTCTGGCTCGGATCTACTACCGGAAAGCAGTTTCAAGATTCGGAACAAAGCAAACAGAGACTGGAGTTTATCCTTCCCTTCTCGGCTCAGGATGCTTCATTCAAGATGGATCTGGGTACCTTTTTTCACTGCTCTTGGATTTTTGCATCAAATCAGCCGGATCTCAACCAGTATCGAATGGAGGCAACGGCGATGGCATTTTATCGAGAGATCAGGGTTTCAGAAGATCTGGTTTGCGCTGTCGCTACCCTCAAAGATCAGCACTGCGTAGAAACGGATGGGGGCTTGGCAGATGGATTCGCAGCATATGATCTCTCCCTTCGGGTTTGGCCGTGATCTACTACCGGAACACAGTTTCAGGATTCGGAACAAAGAAAACAGAGACTGGAGTTTTTCCCTCCCTTCTTGGCTCAGGATGCTACAACCAAGATGGATCTGGGTACCATCTTTCACTGCTCTTGGCTATTTGCATCAAACCAGCCGGACCCCAACCAGCATCGGGTAGTTGCGTTTCCCCCAGCGAGGGACATGCCCGGGATAGGAAGCAGCGCCTGCATCTTTGGGAAAACGATCCGGCAGATTGTTCCTCTACCCCCTCACGGAAAGCAGCAAGCCCGATCTGACACTCTCTGGCAGCTCTCAACCAATTTGTTCGAAGACCAAGCATGGGGCGAAAGCTTGGCTTTGGATCCCCTGCGATCTACAGTACTGGATGCTGGAAAAGAACAGATCGTCAAATAGCACACCTGGATGAGAGATAACAAGGAAACCCCTCATAGATCTGGATCTCAGATTCAGATCAGAGATCAAACCAGGGAACAGAGAGAGGAGATGATTACAATGGAAAAGCTAACGAGTCAAACAGCATCTGCATTGGTTATGCGGGAAGAAACAAAAGATAATCTCTTTATCAGATCTATGGAAGGAAATACAATATGCATCAGATTAGGAAAATGGGAGGCGACAAACACCCTCAAACAGAGGATACAAGAAAGAACTGGAATCCCTACATGTAATCAACTTCTTCTCTTCACAAGAAAAGTATTATAGGAAGATTACAAACTAATAGAATACGGTATAGGAAACAACTCAACAATCTGCCTCAGCACAAGGATACGAGGAGGTTGTTCTGGCACAAGCTCAAAAGGACCTGCATCCTTTAAAGATGCAGTAAAAGGGAAGTTGGAACCACAAATGAAAACAGAACAGCAAACTACAATACCTGGGACCTACATTGTTGAGCAGACATCACAAAACCCAGCCTTAACAATTGTTATACCAGAGGTAAATGAAATACACATTGATTATATAACCAAAGCAGTGATTTGCAGGTTCAATGGATTCTGGCCCAAACTGGAAGCCCTTCGTCAATGGATCTATTCCATATGGACAGAAAATTGTGACATCCATTTATGTTCAAAGGGATTCTTCATTGTCAAATTTGACACCATAATGGACAAGGAATACGCATTAAACGAAGGACCATGGTTCTGGGGCAATGCAGGCCTGTTTGTAAAACTTTGGTTCCCAGATTTCGACCCCAACAACATGGTAGTCTCCAAAATGCCTGTATGGGTAAAACTGTTTAACTTACTTATACACTTTTGGCACTAAAAAGTACTAGAAGGAATTGGCAATGCTTTGGGGACATTCCTAAAAGTGGACAGCGATCGCCCATCAAAGGATATCTACACTTTCGCCAGGATCTGTGTGGAGGTCGATCTCAGTCAAGGCCTACCGGAACACATCCTTTTACTCCACAATAGAAAGCAATGGACACAGCCACTAGATTACGAAAACACTGCCTTTCGCTGCCGGATATGTAGACAAACTGGTCATCTTCAGAGTGTATGCCCACAAAATAAAAAAGAAAGGAAAAGGAGACAGCCCACAAAACCAAAAGGCTGGCAGTTCTCACCCACATGGACAGAGGATATAGAAGTGGAACAGAAGGAGGAAGACATCAGCACACCACAAGAAGTTGTAGAAGAAGGAAATAATCCAGAAACCAAAAATGAAAGCAGCACACACCACACACAGAATAATGAAAATCTGATTGGTTATGATATAGATCCAAATGAAAGAAAGCCACAGCAGCAATATGAGAACACAGGACAGGAAATCGGGGGCAGAAAGAGAGCACACTCTTCATCAAGCTCAGATTCTGAAAAAGAAATCATGGCTGATACAAACGGGCTTCAAATGACTATTGTAACAACCACACCCAACAATGAAGGTTGGCGGAAAGTGGAAAAAAAGAAAGGTAGGAAAGCATAGACAGCTTATTTTTAGATCATGTTCTTAGCAGAACAAGTTTTGATACCGCATATGCTATTGTAGCATCTACAACATGTAAATTTCCTCAAACTGAATAAAATTACGATTTTTCCAGTGGAAAAAAAAGCATATGTGAACTCATATATATCCTCACACATAACCCACTCAATAAATCAAAAAACATTTAAACTTCAAACATTAAATTTTACAAAATCTTCATATCCTAATCAAACTACCCATAAGAATATATTTTTTCTTAAATAATATTTATTAACTAAAGCATTTATTAATACATAATTTTAAATTCAAAAATCTATATTAACAAATCTGTATAAGTTCAATTTTTTAACTTTATTTTTGTATAAAAGTAACATGAAAATATAATTTTATTTTTTCTTACGTATAAAATAAATTAAAATTTGAATTCCATTAGGGGAGTTTTGAGGTTTAAAATGGGCCTCCTAAGGAAATTATAAAATAATAGTGGAAATAATAAAATAAGATTAGATTACATCATCAAATTTTAGAGGGAAAAAAAGAAAAAACTATTTTTCAACTCGTATTTTCAACTTATCTCTTTATGGGTTTACTTAAATTTCGAGTGGAAACCCTCGTTGGATGCATAAATTGATTCCTCATCCAAGGAGTACCCATGCTACATACTTTTGATGGACCCTGCTAGACAATAAATGAGAAATACTTGGAAAACGTGATTGCAATCATGTTTTCTCATGTATTTATCATTTTTTGTGTAGCATGGTCCATTGAAAGTATGCAACATGGGTACTCCTTGGATGAGGAATCAAATCTTGAATCCAATGAGTACTCCTTCTTGAAATTTGAGTAAAACCTTAGGGAGATAAGTTGAAATTACGAGTTGAAAAAGTAGTTTTATTATTTTATTATTTTTAAATCATTTTACTTTTTTACTCCAAAAATGGTGAATCATCCCCCATGGTTAACGTCATCGTCTTGAATCCTATTGGTGCTTATAAAGTTTAATTTGGTTGTACATTTTGCCCAATTTAGACCTCAAAATTCACCTTATGCATATATTATGATGGCTTATATTACAGTATTTTTATATAATAATATCAAATAAAATATATATTTTTTTTCCAATTAATTGATCAAATATTTTTTTATTTTCTTTTAAATAAACGAATAGATAATTATATTATAAAAAACTAGATTTTAAACAAGAACCCTCACAATATTCATCATGTTCTACCAAAACATTGTATTCAACAATCCAAAAAATGACAAATCTATTGTTGGCATTATGATGTATGTATTGTACTTGATGGCAACCCACTTGTAGCAGAACAACTCTCTTGAATATGGTAACTAGATGAATCTACAAAAGAGATATCAGATGTGACAAAATGCATGACAGGAGTATTTACAAATGTGATGAGATGCAGGGCAGCTTCAAGGAACCAGTTCAGAAAGCAACTCACTCAGATAACAGATCAAAGTACTGCAGGGTAACAATACAAAATTATAGAGCAGATTACAAAGAATGAAGAAAGAGAGGTATACGTAAGTTCACCATTGACCAAGCCACGTATACACGCGGGTTCACTATATACAAGTTGCGTATACGTACACACGCACTTTTGCAAAAGGGAAAGCGTGTATACCTTGGAAAACTAAATGTTTGGTCTGAAGTATTTGGTCCATGTTATTTTGATCCATGGTATTGGTCCAAGGTATCGGGTCAAAGGTATTGACCCTAGGTATTTGGTCCAAGGTATTGGTCCTAAGTGGTTTTGGACCATGGTATTGAGAAAGGCGTAAAACTATAAAAGGAGGAGAAGATCATTAGGCCAAGGTATGAAAGTATCGAATATTTTATATAGAGTGAGATCTAATATGTATGTTATTGGCTTATGGTGTTGTGCTTAATCTGAACTGAGGAAGAACCCTAGTGCTTGATGAAGGATAAGATCTAATGATGTATCAGGATCTTAAGGCTTGAAGTGAATTATCTTTATGTGGTTTGATCATGTATCTGAATAACTGGTGCATGTTGTAATCTATAAATATGATGATCTGGGTATGATTGAAGTCTGGAACTATTGTTATGTTTAAATCATATTTTACAAATCTATACGCAGGTTAACTTTAGAAAAGAAGCATAGACACGTTGGTTTTGTATATCAAAACAATGTATACATCATAAATTTGATTTGTAGATCTGTACATTGGTTCACTTTGAGGAAAGCGCATATGCATGCAGGTTTGACACATGGAAGTAGCGTATACCTTATAAAATATATTTAAGTTGCTTCTGTTTGCTGTTGCAGTGTTCTAGGTTATTGCTTGGGTTTTGGTTATTGTATTCTCGTGACATCATTCTGAATGATCAGAGTGGTTGATTGATTCGGTTGTGGTTGGTTCAAAAGGAGATTGGTTGATGCAGATATATTTGATGATTGAATGATGTTATTGATGGATCCAGTCTGAAAATTTATGAAATGTGGTCCTTGGAAGAAAAGTGAAGGTTGTAGCCTTATGTAGGTTAGCACCTACGTACTAGTAAACATATCAGCTAGTACAAGAGCTAGGGGTTGTAGCTCCCTTCCAGTAGAAGCTGTAGAACGAGAGAAGGTTGTAGCCTTATGCAGGTAGAAGCCTGTGTACTAGTATAACACCGCACCAATACAAAAATTGTAAACAGAATTCTCTTATTATTAAAGGAAGATAGAGACGATTGCAGCAGGTGGTTTTCACCCACATTGGGTTTCCACCTTATATCTTGGTGTTCGTGTGTGCTTCTTATGTGTGATGATCTATTATGTTTTTACTGCACCTGGTTACTATTTATATGGTTCTAATGCATTGAATAATGGTCAAATTAATTGAATCATAAGTTTGCTACATATATGCTAGTTTCACTAAACACAGTTGCGTGTACACGTGAGTTCCCTTAACTGAAGTAGTGTATATGAATCTGATTGTGGAAATGAAAAATTATTAGTTTGATAATATTGATTCACCCCCCTCTCGGTATTATTTCCAACAATTGGTATCAAAGCAGGTCCTTCAGAAGAAGCTTGATTGCTTGAAGGAAGATACATCATCATGAGTAATCAAGAAAGTAGGGGATCCATCAGTCTACCAATCTTTGATGGGAGCAACTTTGTTTATTGGAAGGTAAGAACCATAACCTATCTTCAATCTATTGGAATAGATGTCTGGGAAATCGTGGAAGGAGGAGATACATTTCCATCAGTAATTCCTACAAATGTAGAAAGTAAAAAGTAATATGAAACCAATGCCAAGGCTATCAATACATTATTGGGAAGCCTATCACAATTAGACTTTTTCAAATTTATGCAGCTCAAATCAGCCAAAGAAATATGGGACAAAATCGTTCTAAGCTACGAAGGAGACTCAGGTAAAACGTGCTAAACTACAAACTCTCAGAATTCAATATGAAACTCTCAAGATGCACAATGATAAAAGTGTACCTAGTTACTTCTTACGTATAGATGAGATTGTTAATTGCATGAAGAATTTGGGTGAAGAGATAAAGGAAGTTACCTTAGTTGAAAGAGTTTTAAGATCCTTATCTGCTAAATTTGAATCAAAAGTATTTGCCATAGAAGAAAAGCAAGATCTACAGACTATTACTATGACACAACTTCACAGAATCTTAACTGCCTTTGAGATGAGAAAAGGAGGTCCATCAAATATGAGAGAAGCCGCATTTAAAGCTTCAGCAAAAAGAGAATAAGAACTCAATTAATCAAGACATATTTCAGAAGAAGAAGAGGAAGTGAACTTTGTCAAAAATCTTCAACAGGGTTCCGGTAGATTCAGAGGTAAACTACCCTTCAAATGTTTTGCGTATGGTAGAGTCGGTCATTATGCTGCCAAATGTCCTCATAAAGATAAATATGATAAAGGGAAGGAAACTACAAAATGGAAGAGAAAACAAAGTGTAAGTAAAAAGAGCTACTATACTCATGAAGATAACGATGGTTTATCAAATATTGATGAAGATGAAAATAGTAATGACTATAGACTTCTGATGGCTTATGAAGATGATGATTTTTTGGATGCTTTAGATGAAGATGACCTGTATGAAGAAATCTCTAAACTCAAAATCTGTTTAGAAGAAAAGAATATGATTATAGATACCTTGACATACCAACTTACTGAAAGAGAAAAACACAATGAAAAGCTAGAATGTGAAGTTGTGGGTCTAAGAAAGGATCTTGAGAAAACAAAAGCTCTCAATCTTAGATTTGCTGAAGGACCAAAAACCTTAAATGAAATTATCAAAGTGTAGTGTTCTCCTCTGATAAAGACAGGTCTTGGATATACTGAAGAAACATCTCAATCACAAAAGTTGTCAACCTCCACTAAAAGCAATCGTGATGCAGCAAAGAGCAGTGAACAGTTCAACAATCGTCAGCAAAAGCATAAAGCAAATCACCAGGTGAATCAGGCTCAATTTACTTCAAGGATGAAAAAAAGCCACAATCAACCTTAGGTAATTCACACTCAGTTTGCTTCAAAGAATATCAATCAACAGGTCAGTAGGAGGAACTTCAACTACAATCAACAGGTCAGTAGATTCGATAATCGCAGGAACTTCTTTAATGGTCAAAGTTTCTCATGTCATAATTTTGGAGATAAAGCTGCTCAATGTGTTGCCTACAAAACTATCATGACTAGAGAAGCACGAAATCAAAGGAATGTGACAGGGATCAAGAAAAGTTCCTATAATAACTTTTCTCTTCTTGAAAATGAAATAGAATGCTCAATTTGTAACAACTTTGGCCATGAAGAATTTGAATGCAGGAGTAAATTTCAGCAAATAACTCGAAAAGAGAAAACTGCATTAAATCCCAAAATATGGAGAAGAAAGAACTGCAAACAGAAAGATGTGGTATAGCCTTGTATGCAGAAGGACAAGAAAACCAGTGGTACATCGACAGTGGATGCTCGAAACACATGACAGGTGACAGAGAAAAACTACACTCATATAATGCCTTAGAAAAGGAAAAGAGTGTCTCATTTGGAAATGACACTCCTACTGTCATAAAAGGTAAAGGCTTTGTTTTCTTGAAAGAAAAAGTTAAAGTTGGGAATGTTATGTATGTTGATGGATTAAAACATAATCTGTTGAGTGTGAATCAAACGTGTGATCAAGGAAATGAAATAGTGTTTCGATCAAATGGATGTGTTTTTCATGAGCTTGATACAGGAGAAACCATTATTAAAGGGACAAGAACTCCAAACAACCTATACATACTCAAGGGAGGACAATAACAGTGCTATATAAGAAAAAATGATGAAAACTGGCTATGGTACAGAAGATTGGGACATCTAAGCTTTTCTCAAATAAGAAAAGCATGCAGATTCTAGGTTGTTCATGATCTTCCAAATATCAACATTCCTGAAAATACTATATGCAAATCATGTCAATTCGTTAAGAAAACCAGATCTCAATTCATTAAAAAGGAAGGGTCAGCTAGTAAGCCTCTTGAACTTGTTCATACTAATTTATGTGGTCCATCAAGGAAAAGGTCACCTCGTGGAGAAGCATACTTTATATTGTTCATTGACGATTTTTCCAGAATGTATTGGATAGGTCTTCTAAAGCATAAAGATGAAGCATTTTAAAAGTTCAGAGCCTTCAAAGCTTTGGTTGAAAATGAATCAGATTGCAAAATCAAATGCCTCAGATCTGATCTAGGAGGGGAATTTACCTCAGACGAATTCTTTGACTTTTGTGAACAACATGGAATAAAAAGGCAGTTCTCCACCGCAAGGACTCCTCAAAAAAATGGAGTGGTAGAAAGGATGAAAATAACTGTTCAACAAATCGCTTGTGCTATGCTAGATGAATCCGGAACTCCTGCAACCTTCTGGCATGAAGCTGCATTCGCTACCGTCACTATTCTCAATCAAGCAAATGTTTGGGTAAACAACACTCAAACTCCACATGAACTTTTGTATGGTAAGACTCTTACTGTAAAATACTTCAAAGTTTTTGGAAGCAAATGTTACATCAAAAGGACTGATGAAAAACTTGGTAAGTTTGAACCTAGAGTAGATGAAGGTATTTTTCTTGGCTACTCTTCCCGAAGTAAAGGACATAAATGTTACAATAAAAGACTTGAGAAAATTATTGAAAGTATTGATGTTGTGGTTGATGAAGCTTGCAGAAACAAAAAACAAATAAAAACCAAAGATTATGACAATGAAGAAGATGAGGATCATTTTCCCACATCAAATCACACTGATTCTAAAGAAGAAACCAATGAAGCACCAGAAGAAGAGATAACGATAGAAGAAAAGACTCCATCCAGGTATGTTCAAAAAAATAATCCAGAAGCTCAAATCTTAGGAGAAAAAGGGGCAGGTGTGCATACTAGAAGAACTATTGCCGAAGCTTCAATCTATCTAGCATTACTATTTTCCACTGAACCTCAAAATGTAAATGAAGCATGCAGAGATGAATGTTGGATCAAGGCCATGAATGAATAACTTGAGCAAATTGAAAAGAATAATACTTAGGAATTAGTTCCTAGACCTCATGATAATAATATCATAGGAACTAAATGGATATTCAAAAACAAGCTAAACGAAAATGGAGAAGTTATTAGAAACAAGGCTAGACTTGTTTGTAAAGGATATGCTCAATAAGAAGGTATAGACTTTGAAGAAACTTTTGCACCTGTTGCTAGACTTGAAGCCATCAGAATGTTTCTTGCTCTTTCTAGTTTTCATAAATTCAAAGTATATCAAATGGATGTAAAATCTGCCTTTCTTAATGGAGACTTAGAAGAAGTCTATATTGAACAGCCAGAAGGATTCGTTCTTGGAAATGATGCAAACCTTGTATGCAAACTCAGAAAGGCTCTCTATGGCCTAAAACAGGTTCCAAGGGCATGGTATTACCGTCTTGACAAATATCTCCACCAACAGGGTTTTTCAAAGGGATCAACAGATAGCAATTTGTATACAAATATTGACACTGGTAAATTGTTAATAGTTGTTGTTTATGTTGATGATATCATTTTTAGTAGCAATGAAGAATCCATGAGTCAAAATTTTTCTTTAGTAATGTAGCAAGAATTTGAAATGTCCTTGCTTGGTGAGCTTACCTACTTTCTTGGTTTACAAGTTTAGTAAAATAAAGATGGTTTTTTTCTCTCACAAACCAAATACCTCAAACAGATCCTGAAAAGGTATGGCATGGAAGATTCTAAACCAGTATGTACCCTAGTGATAACAGGATGCAATCTCAGCTCAAATGATGAATCAACCGCAGTGCATCACCCAACTTACAGATCCATGATTGGCAGTTTGCTTTATCTAACAGGTACTCGATCGGACATCATGCATGCAGTGGGAATAGTTGGAAGATTCCAAGCAAATCCGAAGGAATCACACCTTCAGGCAGTCAAAAGGATCTTCAAATATCTTCAAGGAACACAGAACTTTAGCTTATGGTATCCTAGAGATATGGATCTTACACTTCATGCATATACAGATGCAGATTGGCAGGAAGTGTTGATGACAGAAAAAGCACTAGTGGTGGTGCATTTTATATGGGTTCAAGGTTAGTGTCTTGTTTCAGCAAGAAACAAAGTTTAATTGCATTATCTACAGCTGAAGCATAATACGTGGTTGCTGCATCTTGCTGCACACAACTACTCTGGATGATGCAAACCTTGTAAGACATACAAATCACATGTACTCCACCCATCTCCATTCTATGTGATAATACAAGTGCCATCAGTGTTTCAAAGAATCCAGCCATGCACTCCAAGACCAAGCACATACCCATCAAATATCATTTTCTACGTGAACAAGTGCTTGAACAAAAGTTCAAATTGGAGTATATTCCCTCCAAAGAACAGGTTGTTGATATATTCACTAAACCATTGCCCAGAGAGATATTTGAATATCTCAGGCAAAAGCTGGGAGTAGTTGCTGCATCATCCTGCTGCTAAATCATATCTTCTTCAAAGAAAGGTGGTTATACGCGAGTTGCATGAAGCATAGTCGCATATATACATTGGTTTCTGTGGGTACAATCACGTATATAATGGTTTGAGAAAAAGCAGTGGGTTAGACTCAAGAGAAAGGGGTCTGATATGGTTCAGTGAATTATCTGCTCTGCGTGATGATGGTTACAGTCTGTTGATGACATGTGGAAATATGTTGGATTTCATAAGTTGTTGATAACCTGATATATATTTGATTGATGACGATGCTTTGATAACTCTTCTAATATATGAAATGATCAGATCTTATAGTAAACATCTGACACAGGTTCAGGGGGAGCATATGCTTCTAATAATGCATTGTTGGCATTATCTTAGAAGATCTCGATGCAGATTTTTTTTAGTAGAATAGGTTCAGGGGGAGAACATGGTTGCTGATCTGGATGTTGATTGACAAATGTTGTTGATGATAGTTGTTGATGACTATCATGGTCTTGTTTAAGATATTTGGTCTCTGTTATATAAGTCATGTACATCTTTTAATGTAAATGTCATGAAAAGACCTAATTGGTAACCCCACTATGCATGGGATGGATGATGTAATGTTTGTGTTTTGACATGTATAAACAATTGTATATCCCCACTTGGTTGGGTGGATGAGTGAAATTTGCTATATCCCCATTTGATTGGGAAATTGATGTATGTATGAGTCTTTGGTGATAGGAAAGTCATTGGTGATGTATGTATAGAGTCATTTATCCTTTTGCAAACCTTGCTTGTGCTTAGGGGGAGCATGGACTTGATCATAAGAGCTCAATCAACACTTCAACATATTAGAGAATTCAACAGGTACTCAAGGGGAGAATGAACCTTTGCCCTTGATGACAAAGGGGGAGAGTGACTTGGTGTTGCCATCAAGTCGAAAGGGGGAGATTATTGGCATTATGACACAGGTGTTTTCCTTGATGGCAACTCACTCAGATGACAAATCACAGTGTAGCAGTTTAACAAAACATAGTTACAAATAAGACTTCACAGAATGAAGAAAGAGAGGTATACGCAGGTTCACCATTAGCCAAGACGTGTGTACACGCGGATTAACTGTATTCAAGGTGCGTATATGTACACACACACTTTCACAAAAGGAAAGGCGCGTATACCTTGGAAAACTAAATTTGTGGTCCGAAGTATTTGGTCTGTGGTATTTTGATCCATGGTATTGGTCCAAGGTATTTTATCCAAGGTATTGGTCCTAAATGGTTTTGGTCCATGGTACTGGGAAAGGCCTAAAACTATAAAAGGAGGAGAAGATCATTAGGCCAAGATACTCAAGTATTGAATATCTGATGAAGTGTGATATCCAGTATGCAGGTTATTGGGTTATGGTGCATTGCTAAATTTGAACCAAGGACAAACCTTAGCACTTGATGAAGGATAAGATCTAATGATCTTAAAGCTTGAAGAGAATTATCCTTTTGTGGTTTGATCATTTATCTGAATAACTGGCACATGTTGTAGTCTGTAAATGTGATGATCTGGGTATGATTGAAGTTTGGAATTGTTGTAATATTTAAATCATCATTTACAGATCTGTACGCAGGTTCACTTAAGAAAAGGCACGTACACATGCTGGTTCTGCATATCGAAACAACGTATACATCATAAAGTTGATTTGCAGATCTGTACGCAGGTTTGCCTTGAGGAAAGCACGTATGCACGCAGGTTCGACACATGGAAGTAGCGTATACCTTATAAAAATATGTTTTAGTTGCTTTTGTTTACTGTTGTAGTGTTCTGGGTTCAGGCTTGGGTTCTGGTTACTGTATTCGGGTGACAGTATCATGAATGATCAGATTGATGGGTTGTCAAAGTGATTGATTGATTCGGATGTGGTTGGTTCAATAGAAGATTGGTTGATGTAGATATACTTGATGATTAAATGATGTTGTTAATGGATCCAGTTTGAAAATTTATGAAACGTGGTCCCTAGAAGAAAGGAGAAGGTTGTAGCCTTCTGTAGGCTGACACCTACGTACCAGTAAACATATTAGTTAGTACAAGAGCTAGGGGGTTGTAGCTCCCTTCCAGTACAAGTTGGAGAACAAGAGAAGGTTGTAGCCTTCTACAGGTAGAAGCCTGCATACTGGTATAAGGCTGCACCAGTACAAAAATTGTAAACATAATTATCTCATTATTAACAAAAGACAAAGACAATTGCAGCAGGTGGTTTTCTCCCACATTGGGTTTCCACCTTATATCTTGGTGTTTATGTGTGTTGCTTATGTGTGATGATTTATTTTTCTTTTACTGTACTGTCTAATGAATTGCTGATATACTGATTAAATTTCACTACATGATAATTTGGGTAAATCAAAAGATCTCTGCATATACACTAGTTTCATTAAGTATAGTTGCGTACATACGCTAGTTCACTGCAATGAATTAGCGTATACAAATCAGTTTTGCAAATTAAGGTATTGATCTGATAATACTGATTCACCCCCCCTCTCAGTATTATTTCCAACACAAATTTGGTCATCTATACAAACTAGGGTTTTTGATTTGGAACCAAAAGTTGCAAACCAAAATCAAGGGGTCAAAATTCTAAAGGAAAACCGAGAAGAAGAAGAAGCAAAGGGTGTGACTATCTTTGATTCAAGGAAGAGGAAAAGGGCTTTGTGCCTTGGTCTTGGAGTGGCAAATAGGTCAAGGTCTTGGTCTTGGTATTCGTCAATTAAAGACTATAAGAAGAATTTGTTCGTGTTTTCATCTCAAGTGGGAGAGGTTTTGGCCCTGGATGATAGCCTATATTCTGTGTCTCCGTCTCTTTTTGGTTTATGCAATGGTAGTTGTTTGATGAAGAAGAACACTAATAAGCCAAGTAAAAGAAGATCCTAATCTAAAGAAGTAAAAAACACTCACAAGCAGTTAATACTAGAAGATAAATCACTTAATTTTTCTACCTTAGATTTCTCAACAAATTAAACTAGCTTATATCCATTTTAACTCTTTATCTACCAAGCCCGGAGAGAGATCAAATCTCTTGAGATGTAAAAAGAGATTTGATCCCTCTATATGCTTAGTAAATTAAGATGGATCTAGGTTGGTTTGAGTTTCCACAAATTTTATTAACCCTTGTCTAAGACAGGGAAATATAGTAATACATTCATATTTAAATTTTACATTAATTATGTTTCATTAATTTCTTTTTTGTTGGTAAATGAATTTTATTAATTTTCAAAATGTTGCAACAGATTTGCTTAAATTCCACTTCTCTCCCAACCTCACTCCTACCGAATTTGTTGGCCAAGAGAGAGATACAAAAACTTATAGCAAAATTCCAAATTTACATCGAACTGAGAAGTAAAATACAAAAGGCACACAAAACACAAGGAGAATACAAATGTAGCCCACTGCTATCACAAATTTTGAGGTATCAGTGTCTAGCCAACACCAAGAATGTTTGGGGGTTGAGGATACATGTGAACATGGAAATCTAGGTGATCAATCTGACCCTCAATATGATCTAGTCATTCATTAGTTCATCTTTGGTTCCATCTAAGTGAGGCTAACTTGTCAAGGATTTCCCATTGATTCTGTTGCAAATCATTAAGGAATATTACCACTTCATTCCAGTCTTCATTCCTTTGTTTACCCAATTCCACTAGGAGTGCATTCACACTCTGAATCTACATGTCCAAAGAGTCTAGGGAAGGTGGCACGACCACATGACTGGGTGACTATACACGATCATGGGCAAACTCTCTCTCGAATGCAGCCTCGTTACCTCCATCACAATCCATCTCCCCCACATGGCCTCCACGTCCCACCAAATGTCCATAAGGTCCCCCACTACGTTGGGTATGCCCTAGTTGCATTAGCATTTTTCCAAGCAATGCAAATCGCCAATACTAGATATGCACACCAAGCCAAGAGTCGTGAACCAACAACAAAGCCCCACTTCGAAGTTCAACAATATCAAAGCCACCAAGCACCATGCACACCTCCGCCAGGGTCGCCAAAAGAACACCCCTAAAGTCCAATGGCACTCCTTGGGAATAGAACCCATGGCTACCAAAGGTCTAAGCACCATAGAACAACGACAAAGGACCGCTCCCCCAGCCCTAAGGCAACCTAGAGACAAAATTACACTACATATACGACGATGAATAAAAAGAATCCCATTAAATTATGCATGACACGCAAAGGAAAAAACACACAAAGAATAAACACTCACCACATTTAAGCTACCAAATTCAACAATACTCCTAAGGCTAAGAAGTCGAACTAGAGAGTTTACTAGACTATCAGAAGAAAAACCCCAACCCCTCTTGATTTTCACAATGAGGCAATGCAAAATAATGCTCTTCCTCTTAGTTCCTAACCAACAACAGGGAAATTTGCCACCCTTCCACTCCCAAAGGTCCCAAACCCTGTGAATTTTCACCCCAGAGCAGCCACAACACAACCCCTCCAACTTGCAATGTCATTGCGCTCACAAATACTAACCTAGTAAGCATGCACATCTTCGTGACCTGTGCATACTCAAACTTTCCAAGCACCTTACGCCACTTGCAGGTTGTGTGTACCATATGCCAAGTTATGAGCATGTGGGAGGATCGGGACCGATCCCAGCCTCATCCATACCACCACGCTTGTCCACCTCATGGAAGTATGTTTCATTAATTATATTTTAATTATAGATATTATATTATTATTTGATCAAATTACTAAACTCACTACAACTAAACAAAATTATTTTATTTACTTATGAATTCATTTGAGATCTCCTTACCTATTATCATTTAGGGTTAAAACATAAATCTCATATCACATTATACATGTTCCTCACCTCTAATAAAAAACTTTATCATTATACTAATGGTGAAAGATAAAATTTTATTAAAAAAAAACAAATAATAAGAATAAAGCAACTTTTATTTTTATTTTCGAGATATAAATTTATGATATACTCTTATTCTATAGATACATGATATATATTTCTATCTTTTATACAAATAAAAAATATTAATATATAATATATATTGATAAAATCATTTATAAAATACAGGCAAATAACGTTTTCCAATATATTCTATTACTATAGTGTCATTACTTAAATTATTTTTTAGAAGATGCAAATGGTTCAATTCTCATTTGCAAAGTCTATGAGAAAATAATGGTTTTCTTATTTTAATTATCTTTTAACAAAGTATATTTATGAATTCAGACTTCTTTGATCCATATCTTGAATTTTAGACATCTTTCAGTAAAAATCACGTTGCAGAAATTATGTTGAGGTGTTTCGAACCATAAGTGTGGTTCATTCGGGACAAGATGAAGAATTAAACCTAGGCACTAGATTAAATAGAGATGGTGTCAAGAAGAGATAGTCAACTCTAATGGTTAAATTGAAACTACTAATTTGAATCTAATAAAAATAATATTAAAAAGAGATATATCTTAATATTCAATTAAAAATAAGATTAAAAATAAGATTAAAAAATCCCAAAAATAATTTGGATCAAATTTAATAACCTAAAAAATGATAAACAAATAATATCAAGGTCAAAATTCAAAGCTACAATTAATTTTTGTTAAATTAATTAAATAATTAATCAATTTTTTAATCATAATTATTCTTGTAACTATTATTATCCATGACTCTAAAGTAGAATATTAAAAGAAACAAGTCAAAATCATTTTAAAATGTAAAAAGAGAATAAAACAATAAATAACAAATTAAAAGATTGTTGATTTATTTATATATTGAGGGAAAGAATTTGGGAAGAAGAAATTAATAATAATAAGAAAAATAGAACAAATAACAGATTTAAAAATATGTTTCATTTATTTATACATTGAGGAAAAGAAATTTAGGAGATAATAATAATAATAATAAAATTAAAGATGGTTATTCATATATTGAGGGAAAGAAGTTGGTAAGAAAAATTAATAATTATAATAAGATAATAAAATATTAATAATAAGGTAATAAAATAAATTAAAGGATTACATAATGAAAAATAATAAATAATCAAGAATCAGAATAAAGGTAAAATAAGTCGGAAACTACAAGGTAAAAAAAAAACAAATTTTTTTAAAGGAAACAATGATATGAAATATACGAAGGGGAAAAAAGGAAAACTTAACCCAAAAAATAGAACCTAAGATGAGATGGTAGGGATCCAACAATTGCCAATTTTCCATCCATCATCTCTATTTAGATTACTAGGCCTCCTTTCGATCTCTAACGCTTCCCTAAACATCCGGTGATGGAAATGATCAATCATCGCAATGACCTAGGCCTCTTCAATGCATATATGGTGTTTTGTCTTCTCAACATGTTTTGCTAATGCTGAGGAGCGGGTCTTCCCACGCTTGATGTCAGCTGCATGCTCTTGAATCCTTTGATTTATTGAGCAGCCAATCGCACCGATGTAGGCAGTCCCACATGCACATGGGATAACATAAACACCTTTCATATTCTTAGGGTCCATAGGGTCTTTTACTTACCTTAAGGAGTTACAAATGGTGTTTAGGGACCTAAAGGTCGAGGGAACCTTATGTTTCCTTAGGATCTTCGCAATATTACCATCAGTCCCTTAAATAAATGGAAGATGCACCCCTATACTCCTTAGGTTCATTTATAACCTTAGGAACTTTATCAACTTTAAGGAAAGAATTTAGATATTGGTGCCTACTATATCCATTATTTTTTAACACATTAAGGAGATGACATTTTCACCATTAAGGTGGTTCTCATCATAACATCTTAACGTGTGAGTAGCCAAAGAGTTTAGAACACCCAACTTTCTTAAGCTTTGAGGGTGAATTCTATGAACAAATGCGTGGTTTTGCAATGGGTTCCCCCCTTTCCCTTGATTGTAGCTAGTTTTTTCATGGAGGACATTGAATCTAAAGCCTTGGCCTTACATCAATTCAAACCAAAGCTATGGAAGAGGTTTGTGGATGACACATGCGTCATATGGCCCCATGGTCTGGAAAAATTGGATCTTTTTCTCCAGCATCTCAATAATCAATCTAGCTCCATTAAGTTTACTATGGAATTGACATTAATGGGAGCCTTCCTTTCCTCGATGTCCTTATTTCAAAGAAGGTTCTATGGTTCTTTCTCCCACCAAGTTTTTCGGAAGAAAACCCACATGGAGCAGTACCTTCATGCTAAGTCCCATCATTTCTCTGCTCAAAAGTTGGGTGTTCTAAACACTTTGGCTACTTGTGCATTGAGAGTTTTTGATGAGAACCACCTTCATGATAAAAATACCCATCTCCTTAATGTGTTCAGAAATAATGGATATAGTAGGCACCAATGTCTAAATGCTTACCTTAAAGCTGATCAAGGTCTGAAAGTTAAAAATGAACCTAAAGATGAGAGTACAGAGGCGCATCTTCCTTTTATCCAAGGGACCACCAATAAGATTGCAAAGATCCTAAAGAAACATAAGGTTCCTTCGACCTTTAGGCCCTTAAACACCATTCGTAGTTCCTTAAGGTTAGTAAAAGACCTCATGGACCCTAAGAACATGAAAGGTGTTTATGTTATCCCATGTGCATGTGGGACTCCCTACATTGTTGACACTGACTGCTCAATAAATCAAGTGATTCAAGAGCATGCAGTCGACATTAGGCATGGGAGGACCCGCTCCTCAGCATTAGCAGAACAGGCTGAGAAGAAAAAACACCACATATGCATTGAAGAGGCTCAGGTCATTGCAAGGATTGATCATTTCCATCACCAAACGTTTAGGGAAGCATTAGAGATGGAAAGGAGGCCTAGTAATCTGAATAGAGATTATGGATGGAAAATTAGCAATTGCTGGATCCTTGCAATCTCACCTTAGATTCTATTTTTTACATTAATTTTTCCTTTTTTCCTCCCTTCATGTGTTTCATATCTTCTTCTTCTTTTTTTCTTTTTTATTTTCAGCGTATTTTATCTTCTTGATTATTTATTATTTTTCATTATGTAATTCTTTAATTTATTTTGATATTATTATTATTATTAATTTCTCTTCCCAAATTTATTTCCCTGGACATATAAATAAATGAACAATCTTTTAATTTGTTATTTATTTTTTATTCTCTTTTTACCTTTTTAAATTATTTTGACTTGTTCCTTTCAATATTCTATTTATGGGTTATTAATAATAATAATTACAAGAAAAAATATGATAATGAAATTGATTAATTATTTAATTAATTTAATAGCAATTAATTGTAGCTTTGAATTTCAACCCTTGATTTATTTATATATTTTTAGGTTAACCTTCCCGTATTCTTTTGGTTAAATTTGACCCAAATTATATTTTTCGATTTTTAATCTTATTTTTAATTGAATATTAAGATCTATTCTTCTTTTTAATATTATTTTTATTTTTAGAGTTGACTATCTTCTTGACGCTGTCTCTATTTAATTTTTTGGATTTTTAATCCTATTTTTAATTGAATATTCAAATCTAGTCTTCTTTTTAATATTATTTTTATTTTTAGAGTTGACTGTCTTTTCTTGATGCCATCTCTATTTAATCTAGTACCTAGATCTAATTCTTCATATTGCCCTGCACACTCTGGATGGTTTTAAATGCATCGACATAATTTCTACAATGTGATTTTTACCGAAAGATGTCTAAAATTCAAAAGTGTATTTAGTGATATTTTGTTTAGCTGTTCATTTGTATTTTCTAACTTCTTTAATAGGGACTAAACTACCACACAATGCTTGTTATTTTTTTTTTTGCTGAAGTAAGAGCAAAACCTTCTATATCATTAAATCAAAATATGGTTACATAGTGTACATAAGCCGTCTGAAACCAAGGGCTTTGGACAAACAATTCCATACTACACACCCCACCCACGTAACCGACCTCTGGTCAACACAACCAGTGGATGCCACCTTAAGAGTAGTTATCCGATCTCCTCAAAAACCCTGCCAAAGGGTTTGTCCGATCTCCTGACCCCACCAACCTACCGACTCTTTCCAAGCCGTTGATCCTAGCTCCTGGATCCAATGGCCAAGAGTCATATCGCTCCCCCCCACACAACCGAACTTTAAGCCGCGATGAGGGGTGGTTAGCAAAACCGGCCCATGCCATGTGTTGAATGCTCAATGGAATCGCGGCCACAAAAATAAAACCACTTACCATGTAAGCTACGCGTGATCAACAGAAAACCACCGAGGCGTGGCATTCCACTCGAACCCGGTAAGGAAAACTAGTCCGATAGCTGAAGGAGCTTATCTCCCGCCACTTCCACTCTAACCATGGACCCATAATCTGAGATTGTTCTGATGAAGCAAAAATCACCGTCTCGAAACCTTCCGAGAACCAGTGGCACCCAAAGGAAAAATTAAGAGGCCGAGGAATCATTGGCTGGGGAAACTTCACTCCTACGTGAAACCCTCCCACAATGTCGGACCACCTCAATGTCCTCTACCGCTTGCTTATTGCAGAGTACCTTTAAACGATTCTGGGGCATTTCCTACCACTTCTTCACCATCCTGCAATCCTCATTGTTCACACCTTGGTTGGCCAGAATGTCCGCAAGCTTATTAGCATTTTTGCGCACATGATTGAAACTAACAGTAAAAAATCCTTGAAGGTGTGCTTGAATTCATTGATAAACCTGGATTAGTCTCCAATGATTTGAGACTTTCTCCGGTTTGGATCCACAACTAATTCTTTTTATAGAGTTGATGGTTATTTTGGAGTCTGCCTCTATAATGAAATTTGGGTTGCGATTTTGAATCAAGATCTCTAGGCATTGCTCCAGAGCCATTAATTCCACCATGTTATTAGTTTCTTTACCGAAATGGCTGTGGAAGATTAAGATGATTATTCCCTCTTCATTCCTTAAAACTCCTCTAAACCCAGCTATTACCGGATTACCTTTTGAGGCTCCATCAACATTAAATTTCAGGTAGTTTTGTGAAGGAGGATGCCAGAAATCTTTCTCTGTATTCTTTGTTGTTTTATTTTTTCCAAGCCCTTGTGGAATGATCTCTTGCAATCCCAACAATCTGAGTGCTCTCAGCTCCATTTTTGAGGGAGGATTCTCTGGGATATTGCGCACTGTGGTACTGACTGTTTCCCTGATCTGCTTTAAAATCAAATCATATAACTTCTGAGGGTTGGCCTTTTCACTCTTGAAGATTCTTTTATTTCTTTCTTTCCACACATTCCCTATAATGAATCCTGGTGTGAAAGCCCAAGCCAGATTCAGAGCCTCATTCTCTGAAAATCTCCTTCTCCATTTATTTAGGGTATTAGTGATACTCCCTCTGTCCCTATCTGTTTGTTGAAAAATGTTGGAAAAAGAATTCCAAAGCCAGGTGGTGTAAGAGCAACAGTTGAGGATGTGCTCCATAGTCTCCTCTTACTCTTCACAAAGTTGACATTTGGAAGGCCCCAAGACGCCCCTTTTTCTAATATTGTCCCATGTCAATATTTTCTTATGGTGAACCAGCCACATAAAAAGCTTGATCTTCATCCATCCTTGGTGAATCCAGAGTTGCTTCCATGATTTTTCTGGAACACTGGACTCCAGCCCAAGGAGAATATTCTTTGCCTCTTTGAGATTAAAGGTACCTTTGTTGTTGTTACCCCATCTCAATTGATCCTACCCCTCTGTGACCAAGATCATCCTCTATTTTAATATGCTTCCCAGTGCCTCTGCTTTTGTTGTTATGAGGCTATTATTTCTACAGGCAATGTTACTCCAGCTTCTCCACTTTCCCTGAACTTGAGGGATATTCCAGAAATCTCTTACTTTGTTTAACCCTTGGGAATCTGTTTCCTGTTTGAGACTTAAAAAGTCCTCCTTTAACAACACTAGTTCTTGTTGCCATTTGTCCTCCCAAAAGAGTGCTTGATCACCTTCTCTGATTTCCCAGAAACTGTGTTGTTGCACTATGTTGCTATTCTCCCAAGCCCTGTTCTAGATGTGAGAGCCCCTTATATTTCCAGACATTTTAATGAGATCATTTTTGTGCCAAGAGTTGGCATATTTTTCTTTCCAGATCTTTTCCCAATGGGCTTTTGGATCTTGCACCCATTGCCACCAAAGCTTGGCTCCTAGCACTTTACTAAGAATCTCCTAATCATCTAAGCCTAGACTCCCATGGCTTTTGGGTTTGCAGATTTTTTCCCAGGAAACCAGGGCCCATTTCTTCCTGGTTTCCTCCTTACCCCACATAAAATCTCTTTGAATATTTTTGATCTGCTCTAAGACTCCTTTGGGAGTTAGAAGGGCTGATAACATGAAAACCGGGATGGATTGTAGATCTGGCTTTGTCAGAATAAGTTTGCCAGCCAAGTTTAAGGCTTTGAAGGTCCATTTTTAAACTTTATCTTGTAACTTATTTAGCACAGGTTCCCAAATACTTTTAAGCATTGGTCTGTCCGAGAGAGGTACTCCCGAATATTTTGAGGGGAGGGAGTCCCTTTGGAAGCCAAGGATCCTTGAGATATTTCTTTGAATAGCAATGTTAGTATTAAAGAAGAAAATTTTTGATTTTGTGAGATTAAATTCCATACCTGTTTCCCTTGCAAAAACATTGAGGATTTGCTTGTAGGCAGCAGCTTCTTTGACTGTGGGAATACCTTGTAACATGGTGTCATCTACAAATTGTTGGGGAGTAAGTGTATGTCCATTCTCTGTTACTTGAAGACCCTTAATTTTGGCCATGCCTTTAGCCTACTTGATAACCCTACCAAGTCCTTCCATCATAAGGATGAAGAGAAAGGGAGAGAGCGGGTCTCCGTGTCTAAGGCCTCTAGAAGGAATGAAGATATCAGGAGGAGAGCCATTAACCAAAATTGAAAAGCTAGAAGTAGTTCCCAGAGCCATTACCCATCTTACCCAGTTGTGATCAAACCCAAAGGCTGTGAGTATCTTTTTGATATACACCCAATTGACCTTATCATAAGCTTTGGCGATATCCAGTTGCATGATCATCCCAGCCTGCTTTTTTCTTATGAGAGAGTGAACCACCTCATGGGCTTGAATAATGTTGTCCAAAATTTGCCTGCCCTCCACATAACTAGATTGCTCCTCTGACACTAATTTAAGGAGGAGGGGTTTGAGTCTGTTAGCCACAACTTTGGAGATTACCTTGTATACTACATTGCATAAAGCTATGGGTCTATACTTATCTGTTGTTTGAGTCGAGTCCTGTTTGGGTATCAAGGAGATGAAGGAGGTATTGAGGGCTTTTAGGATAGTTTTACTACCCCTAGTATCCTCAACAACATTTAAAATATCCAGTTTTACTATATCCCAACAAGCTTTGAAGAAATCCACATTAAAACCATCTAGGCCTAGTGCTTTTCCATTTTGCATTTCTTTGAGTACTTCGCTAACCTCCTATTCAGTAACTGGTCTATTTAAGTTGATATTGTCCTCTCTAGTCACCAGCTTAGGGATATATCTTGTGATTTCCTTTATTGATTCTTCCCTGTCTGGATTGTTTTCTCGTGCAATGTCTCGAAAATGCTAAACAAGCACCTTTTCAATTTCCTTATGTGTGTTTTGAGTCTCTCCCTTCTTATCCTTTATTACCGAGATTCTGTTGAATGCCCTATTGGCCATGGTGGATCTATGAAAAAATCTCATATTGCGCTCTCCTTCTTTGAGCCATTGCACTCTGGATTTTTGTCTCCAGAATATTTCCTCTTGTTTACATAGGTTTTCCCATTCATGGTGAAGTTTATCAGACAGTTCATTTTTTTCATAGTTAAAGCCTTCTTGGATCAGCTCTTGGTTGAGTTCCTGAATTTTGTTTTCCACTGATTTTTTATTCACAAAAATGTTTCTGAAATCCTTCTTATTCCATTTTTTGAGTCTACTCTTAATATGCTTTAGTCTTTTATGTAGGAGAAACATTTTAGATCCCTGGATCTGCAAGTCCTCAATCCACCATTCTTTGATATTACTCAAGAAATCCGGGTGGGAGAGCCAAATGTTTTCGAATCTGAAGGGTTTGTTCCTTGGAGTATCCAAACCCTTAATTTCCAATTGAATCGGCTAGTGATCTGAGCCACCAAAGGGAAAAATTTTTGTTGTAATTTCATTATTTATAAGCATAAGCTCTTCTGATATCAAGAACCTATCTAACTTAGAGGCCACCTGGGCTTCCCATCCTCTCTTGTTGTTCCAAGTAAAAAGGCCATTGCCTGAGTCTGAGTCAACCAATTTCAAGTTCTCTGTGAACGATTGAAATGCTAATGAGTCTTTGTTTAGCACTCTGGTTCCTCCTTTCTTTTCTGAAAGAGATTTGATCATATTAAAATCCCCTCCCAAGATCCAGGGGATGCCATTTTGTCCGTCGCTGAGATCAGTGAGGGATTCTAGCAATCTGAGCTTATCCTCTAATATTTGAGGACCATAAACATTAGTGACTAGGAAGGTTTCAGAAACCCCTACTGGTTGAATGACTACTGATAAGTAGTTTCTGGATGCCTCTGCATATAATAATATGACTTTTTGGGGGTTCCAGAGAGTGAGAATGCCCCCCACTATGTTATCTGCTTTAACTTCTAAAAACTCAAATCTATGAAGCCATTTGCTATGGATTGATTTTATTTTCTGAATGGAACTCTTCGTTTCCTAAATGAAGATCATATCTGGCATATCTTGTTTCATTCTAAAACTGAGCATTCTTTGCTTTCTTTTACTACCCAGACCTCTTATATTCCAAGATGTAAACTTCATAATTAAAGATTTGTGAAGGAGTAACTAGTCGGGTCTTTCATCTTACCTGAGTTTATCATCAGCTTCCCACACTCCATTAATAGCTCCTTCTGATTCTTTCTTCCCCGTCTCTTGCCTGCATTTCTGGTTGCTAAACCTGGATTTGATTTCATTGTTTTCACACCTCTGCACTCCTGCACGTCGATGTTTCTTCCTTTAACTGCTACCTTTTCCTGAGTTTTCCACAGAAACAACTGTTGTATTCTATTGCATTCATCTTGAGGTAATGAATCTATCCCCGCCATGGTTCCCTGTTGCAGAAATCCTTCCAGATCTAGTTTTTCATTATATAGAATTTCCTGTAGTTCATGATCCTCCAGATCTGTTTCACTTTGGGTCATTTACTGGTCCATCTCTAGCTCCGTTTCATTCATCATGGTTTCTTCCTTATAATTAGTATTTAGTACTGGAGTGTAGTTTTTCCCTATCTCCTTTTCCTTAGGGTCTTTCTCCATAGACTGGTCTTCGTTTGGCATGTCTTCCATCTCTACCAGAGCTTGGAATTTATTTTGACTGACCTGTTGCCCCTCCTTATGTTGTTGCTTTGGTTATTTTTTACTTCCTTTTCCTCTGCTTGATACTTTCAGAAAGTTTTCAGTGTCCTTCTTTTCTTTTAGTTTACTTTTGTCTTCTGCTTTACTAAGAGGGCAGTCTCTGGCCAAGTTTCCATGTTCGTGGCATTTACGACATCTGAATGGAATATGCTCATAGTTCATTGTTTGCACCCATTCCTCATCAAAGACTTCCAAGATAACTTCGTCCGGAAGAGCTCCTGAAAGATCCATCTCCACACAAATCCTTGCATAGGAAGTATATTTACCCCTTCTGGTGGCTTCCAAGGCTTTGATAAAACGACCTAGTTTATTGCCTATAGCCACAAGTGATTCATTTTGCCAATAATCCAGGGGTAGAGAAAAAATCCTTACCCAAACAGGAACTAAAGTGAAAGTTTCCTGCTCTGGAACAAAGTTCATCACCCAAGGCCGCATGTAGAGGCCCGCTGCTGCAAAAAAGTAGGGCCCTCCTTTGAATATTCTATCTTTGTCTTCGATGTTTGTAAACACCATTGTGAAGAAACCCTTTGACCCAAGGTGAAGATCGATGCTACCCTTAGGTTTCCAGTGATATTTGATCCAAGTTTGCAAAGCTTTTTCAGTGGGTCATACTCCCATGAATTTGCAAATGATGGCGTAAGTTTCCATATGTTCTCTGTGCTCCTGCAGTGCCGGATTATTTAAAACTACTCTCTGAGTGATGTTCACTCTGGGTCTACACAGTCCCTTTTGTTTAACGTCCTCTTTTTTTTCTTCTTGGTTTTTGTCTTCTTCTTCCTTGTCCTTTGTGTTACTTTTTTCCTTGGACTCTGCCCCATCTATCTCCTTTTCCTTATTTCTGCTTTCTTCCTCCCCTGAACCTCTGGCATTACTCAGATGTGACTTGCCTCTCTTGGCCACAACATATTTGTAGGAGGGAGTGGAGCTTCCTCCTCTGCGAGCCTCCATTAGGGTCAGACTTTGCGTGTCTCAAAAACTCTGCGCGATTTTTCCCAGCCGATTTCCTCTTAAGATGAATGGTATTGTCGCATAATTTTAAATTCCACAATGCTTGTTATTATTAATAACTTTTTGTCTTTTTTTAGTTATTTATTAGTATTAAATATATTTTCCTAAAAAAAATTAGAAATAACAATAATAATTTTAAAATATAATTTAATAGTCTCTAATTTATATATACAACTAAACCTAAATATTACTTAAAATATAACTATTATAATAATTTCAATCTCAATATTAATAGAAAAAAAATCTAAATGCAAACAATTTTGATCTATATTGTTTCTATTTGGAATTACTCACATAATTTGTTATTTGGTTAATGTTTCAAACCATCTAATATACTTTATCTCCAAAACAAAGATGAACAATCCGATCTATTCACATATCTAAATAATCGAAACATGTTCTTCCAAATATAACAGTTCCAACGAGTCAAATAAAATTTAATATTAAATTCAAATATAAACATACATTATAAATATTTATTCTTATTAAAAAAATTATATTTTATCTTTTAAATAAAATATAAAATAGCTTTTATTTTTCAATTATATTTTAAAAATTATTTATTATTATCATAATAAGTACTTATTTTAAATTTAAAACCACTTATCATTATTATTTGTTTTTCCCATCCAAGTTAATAAATTATTTTCAATTAATAAAATCAGTGCAAATAATTACCCTCATTTCAAAGCAAAGATAGCTTTTACTTGGTAAATAGAATTTATGTAGTGAAGGTATGATCTACTGCGATCTACTACAGTCTACTGCCATCTATTTTATTCTCGCGAGGTGCTACTGCTACAGTTGTTTTGTTTGTTTGTTTTGTTTTGTTTTGTTTCGTTTTTTCTCGTTTTTGTTTTTGTTTTTGTTTTTTGTTTTGTTTTTGTTTTTGTTTTTGTTTTTGTTTTTGTTTGTTTTTTTGTTTGTTTTTTTGTTTTTTGTTTTTTGTTTTTTGTTTTTGTTTTTGTTTTTGTTTTTCTTTTGTTTTTTGTTTTTCTTTTGTTTTTTTTTTTTTTTTCAATAAACTATTATTATTGTCGTGATCTACTGTCGCGCTCTACTGCGATCTACTGGGTTCTTCCGTTCTGCCGCTATCTACTTCGATTTATACGGGTTCTAGAATATTGGACATTGTTGTGTAATCTAGCAACCTGGAAAACCGTTCTGTCGCAAGATCTGATACCTTTTTACATTTGGGTCTCTATTGATTTCTGTCGCGATCTGATTCTAGTTTTGCATTTGGGTCTCTATTGGGTCGCGATCTGCCGTGATATTCCGTTCTTCCGTTGAGTAATAGTGATCTGGGTTCTTCCGTTCTGCCACGATCTACTGTGATCTATACGGGTTCTAGAATATTGGATATTGATGCGTACTCTAGCAACCTGGCAGACTGTTCTATCACGAGATTTGATAACTTTTTGCATTTGGGTATCTATTGAATTCTGCCGCAAAATCTGATAACATTTTGCATTTGGGTATCTATTAACTTTTGCCATGATCTGCCGTGATCTGATTCTAGTTTTGCATTTGGGTCTCTATTGGGCCCCGATCTGCCCAATAACGAGTCTCACTACATCTCTTGAGCTCTTTGCTTAGCGATTTGGACTTCATTAAATGATAGAGGGACAACATTGTAAGAAACACTTTGCCTCTGATTCCAAATGGCTTCCAGCTCCGTGAAGATAACTGTTGGATCAGTTTTGTCTCCCTTTGGGGGGCAAGCTCCTGCCCATATCGTCAGTGAAGCCCCAACTCCCACTGTCCAGATGGTCTAGGCCTCACTCGATGAGGCTTTGAAGTTTTTTGAAAGTGCCATAATTTGCCAATTCAATGGTTTTTTGCCACAGCTGATAGCTCTCCACAATTGGATCTCAGAGGTATGGAAGCCTGTCATTTCTGATGAAATTAATATCTAACCGTGTGTTAGGGGTTTCTTTATAGTGGATTTTGAAAACCCTAAAAGCAGACAATGTCTTCTAGATTCCAACCCTTGGTTTTGGGAAAACTCAGGCCTATTCATGAAGCCATGGAACCCATCATTCGATCCCTCAACAACAGTCATAACCTTAGCACCAGTTTGGGTGAGATTGCCAAACCTACCCTTGCATCTCTGGAATTTCTCCTAGCTAAAAGCCATTGGAAATGCAATTGGGAAATTTTACTGCAGGTGCCCAGAAATAGAGGAATATGTTAGAACCACCTATGCACACATCTATGTGGAAATGGACTTTAGCGCCGGATTCCCAGTTGAAATAAACCTAACAATTAAAGACTATGTGTGGAACCAAAAACTCGATTATGAAAGTGTCCTCTTCAGATGTCGATCGTGCTTTGAGAGAGGCCATCTAGCCAAAATTTGCCCAAAAGCCTCCCAGGAAAATTATGCTAGAAAGAATCACCACAAATCTACATGGTGGGAAGGAGCACAAAAAGAACATTACACTGTCATCAAGGAAGAACACTCTCCATAAAACTCTGAATCACAGGAAAACGGGCAAGAAAGAAACAACTCTCAAGACAAGCACGGGGAAAGCCCTGCCCAACAACAAAAAAATGATCTCGACAATCCCTCAAGCATCAACAGTTATGAGGATTTGCATACCGCACAAAATAAATCTTCATTTAACAGCAAAGCAGATCTCCAAGACCAAGCTTCTTCTTCGACTATCTTCAAAAGGAAGAACACAACAGATCGTGAAGCTAAGACACCGATGTCCCAAGAACCAAAAGAATGAAGGAGATGCAAGATAAAGAAAGTTGGAAGACTGTAGAGAAAGAAAGAAAGAAAGCTATAACACCAATCTCGCCAAGAATGATGAGAAGCAAAACAATTAAGACCTAAAAAAATTATAGGTCTGATAGACCAATTTGGTCTCAGTGGACGTTAACGACCACCACCACCACCACCACCACCATCATCATCATCATCATCATCATGAAGGTGCTTGTCGTAATGAAGAAGGAAACACTTTATCTTTATTTTAACTTGTATATTTATCTTTATTCTTTTTTTTTGCTTTATTTAATTATTTTCTAGTAAATATATTTTATGAAGGTGCTTGTTGTAATGAAGAAAGAAACACTTTATCTTTATTTTAACTTGTATATTTATTATTATACCTTTTTTTGTTGCTTTTGGTCTATATATACTAATTATAAAAAGTTTAAACTAAATATTTCATTTTTTATCCTTTATTTTTTTTTATTTTACTTTTATAGTTATTTTTATTCTGAATTATAAAGTTAAACTAAATATTATTACTTTATATTTATATTTTTATAATTATTTTTTAATTCTTAATTATAAGTTTCAACTAAATATTCTAATTTTTTATCCTTTTATCTTTCTTTTTACTTTTATATTTCATTTTTATTTCTTTTTGCAAATATATATTTTTATTTTTTTTCCATATAATTCTTTATTTTTTATATAATTTAGTAGTTCTCCAATTTTATATATACAAGTAAACCTAAATATTACTTAAAACATAATTATTATAATAACTTCAATCTCAATATTAATAGAAAAAGGAAAAAAGAAATTCAGAGCTTTTATCTATATTGTTTTAGTCTTTCAAATTAATCATATAATTCCGATGTTTTGAACCATCTAATGTTGTTTCTCTCTTTTGAATTAATCACATAATTCTGATGTCTTGAACCATCTAATCTGGATCATCTCGAAAACAAAGATGAAAAAACTTGATCTATCCTCATATTTAAATAATCCAAATATATCTGTTCTAACCAGTGAAATGAAATTTATATTAAATTTAAATATAACATTAATCTAAAATATTTTAATCTTATTAAAAAAAAATCTTTTTTTTTATTTTTTTATTTTTTAAAGCAATATAAAATTAACTTTAAATTTTCAATCATAATTTATTTTATTTTTTTATTATCCCAATAATAAATTACTTATTTTAAATTTAACACTACTTATCATTATTATTTGTTTTTTTCATATCCTAGTTAATAATTTATTTTCAATGAATAAAAACATTTTAAATAAATAATTACCCTCATTCCAAAGCAAAGAGAGATTTTACCTTCTAAATAATGGTAAAATGCATTAACAAATAAGGGTAATGGCATTTAAGTAGGTGCTTATCGTAATTAAGAAGGAAACACTTTATCTTTATTTTAACTTTTATATTTATCTTTATTTTGTTTTTTAACTTTTGTTTAAAATAAATATCTTAAATCTATAAGTTTAACACCCACAACCAAATATTTTTTTCTTTTTATTTTTTATTTTATTATTATTCTTTATTTTTATTTCATATATAGATAGGTATCTTTATTTTTATATAATTACATAGAAAGTGTTCATCTGCAAGCTTTGGTTGTGTAGATCTAAGTAATAAGATTTTTTGATTTTCACTTCCTTCATAGAATCATGTTTTATCACGTGGCACTCTGATCGCACAAATCAAGCTATGTGTTGCAAAAAACCTTTTTGGCTTCATGCACACAAGAAACCTCTTCAACATCGTGCACATGTGAAATGACATGGCGGAGAAATATTTGCAATTTTCTGGCTTGACAAATCATCATGGCGACGATATATTCTTCAGATGTCGTGTTGAGCACATTCTCCATACATACCATGATGGGAGAGGCACATCTTAAAGGACAACTCTCTTCTCAAGCCTCTCCGGAAACAACAAAAACATCTCATTTTGCTTGCATACCCACTCTTAACACTAAGGTTAAATTAATAGTGGAAGCCATGAATACCCATTCTATCTATTTTGTTCTGAATATCTGACGAGGTAATGTTGTTGAGTATCTATTAATTTACTTCGAATACAATATTTTAACCTATGATGTGTATTCTATAGGCGCAATCTAACTTATAGACAAAAAAGCCTTTTTCACTGGAATCACCAAAATCCGGCAGTACAATTTCAAGATTTTTTGTTGTTTAAAATGCATTTTTGAATGCATAAATCGGTTCAACACCCTTTAAACCCCTTGGAGCACTCGAATTTTGCACATTAAATAATTTAAACTCAAGTTTCTAAAAATCTATGTCAGATTTTGAATAAAATTAACCAGAAAAATGATGGTGAAAAAGGTCATTTTGTCTATAAATTAGATTACACCTATTCTATATGGTTAAATGAATACTCCAAAGGTATCAGTTTCAATGTATGCATCATGTATCATTCAATCTCGAAATATTTTGGTTTCTATGTGCCGCCCTCGTCACATTAAAACCAAAATAAATCATATATATACATGATGTATCGATGCTTATGTAGAACCGAAATTGGATGAGATTAAGTTTAGGTAAATAGGGGTTAAGTTTTTTAACCAATAGTGGTTACAATGATGATAGATCAACTCTTTGAATTTCCAATTTCACATATCTTATTTCACGAATATTAACTATTTGAGTTTTTTATTTCGTAAATCTTATCTCTTTCATTTATATACCTTTTTCATGGTGCGTAGAATTATTTAGGATTGTGGTTACTTTTTAATCCTTTCTTCTATTCATATTGGAATCGACGAAGTTAACTTTTACCATGGTTTTGGATTACTTAAGTTTAATAAATATATATTACATTTATATGATAAACATTTATATAAACTTACATTAATATTAATATAATTAATAAATTATTTTAAATATGTAACATCCCTAGTGACCTCACATGAAAATGCAGGGAGTTAGAATTTTTTTACACAAATTACCCACAGGTAATTATCCTCACTATTCCAGATCCTCATTAACCGTTAGATATAATGTTCATCAATACATAGAGTAAATTTCAGTAGAAGAGCAGTAAGTTATGTAACCATGAACAACCATTGTTGTAGTATATAGAGTAACTTTCAATAGAAGAGTAGTAAGTTGTGTAACCATTAACAACCATTGTTGTAGTATCTTAACATAAATTGTACGAGTTAGAATTTTTTTACACAAATTACCCATAGATAATTATTCCATATCCTCATTAACCATTAGATAGAATGTTCATCAGTACATAGAGTAACTTTTAGTAGCAGAGTAGTAAGTTGTGTAACCATTAACAACCATTGTTGTAGTAGATTAATATAAACTGTATGATGAACCTTGCGTCCATTTCATGATTCCCTTAACCATATTACTTAATCACATACTAGACATTATGAACATCACATCAACATCATCAAACTGGCACAGTAATCAATCACACCATTGAACACCGATATACCATGGAAACCCCGCAGGGTGAAAACCAGCAAACGTTTAATTTTATTAAACGCTCGTGAGGGTGTTCACCCGTCACTCAATGGCTTATAATGGAGTCTATTCCTTAACCATTGTCATAAAATATTACAATGAAATGTCATTTAAATATAAATTATCTAGCTAAAATCTACTACAATCTTCATTATATCATTTACCCACAAATATTCAAGCTATATATCTTTGTGACCTCATTGTTCCATCAATGGACCATCCTGTAGCTCGCACTCATTTGCATGGACCATTAATTCTTTACCTGCCACCATGTTAAACATAATCTATCTTTTGCACAAGTCACCACCCTTTCTTGTCATTGTTATCGTCAATAAGCTTTGGTAACATGATTAGATAGAGTATTAATCAGTGAAAAATTAGCCTTTAAAAGCGATCCTTTAACATCTATTCATGTGCATACATGAGATGTAAATAAAATATCACAACATGCTTCTTCTAACAACATTGTACATGTATAAACCAATAATTATAAGGCATGTCAAAATAATTACCACGTTACTATGATCATTCTCACACCAGCACATGTTCATATCCAAAGGAAACCACTGTAACCATTCATTTCATTTAAAGGATACTAGCAACTTATATTTGCTTTTCGTGCATGTAATTAGATAAAAACTTATTCAAAGAGAGCTAGCCCCTTAGCTTTTCTTAGTGCATGTAACTAAGTAATCTTTCCAATACAATATATATTATTATAAACATAAAAATACATGCCCCCTTCTAAGGGAAGGCTAAAATGATAGACATCATCATTGTGCAAGCAAATGGAAGTCCCTTTTCGAAAAACATATTTCCCAAGATAGAGCTATTTACAAAATCTATTGTATGAAAAGACATGCATTGCTCTAAACCAAAACTATTGTGTTAGTCATTATTTCTTGCATGCAGATATATGTATCTTACAAAGGAAAACTAGTGCATTTATTGCAAGTAATTACTTGTTTTACTTTCCAAGATCTAACATAATGCTTATTATTTTATGCACACAAATCCATGTTTTTATTTAAAAGATCTAACACAATAGCTCTACAATCCATGTTTCTCTTTTAGTTTTTCAACACCCATTAAAATATTTCACAATTACCCTATTTAAACTATATTCACTTCCAAGAAAATAACTTGGATTTGTTATTATTTCATACACGAGTACGAAATCCCTTTTAAAGAAAAGAGCAAGCCTCCTATCTTTTCTTACATAAAAAGAATATGCAATGTTATATACACACATGCAAGGTTGCTTATTTTTTAATGATGCAATTATATAATAACAATTTTTATCTATATGTAGTAATATATTTTCTTTACTAAGAAAAATATATAATAACAATCTTCATCTACATGCAATAGTATATTTTCTTTTACCAAGGAAAATATATAATAACAATTTTTATCTACATGCAGTATTATGTTTTTTTTACTAAGAAAAATATATAATCACAATCTTTATCTACAAGCAGTAATATATTTTCTTTACCAAGAAAAATATATAATCACAATCTTTATCTACATGCAGTAGTATTATGTTTTTGTTTACCAAGAAAAATATATAATCACAATGTCATTTGTGTGCATTAAACACATATTCAACCTAAATTTCTGAACACAAAAATTTATGAATCTTTTCAAAAAAATACTAACTACTCTTTAAGCATTAGCATTATGTGGATTTCTTCAAAAAAACATGGACTTACAAAGATATTTCAGTTTTCTTTTAATGAAATTAACAAAGATATACTTACCTTTTCTTGGCGTACATCATTCGCGGTTAGTGTACATTGTTGCATTGCATGAAGTTTTCCTTCAAATTGGCTTATTTTTGTGGCAGAGCAGTAATACTAACACCCATAAAAAACAATAGCGCTTACTGCGACAAAATCTTGCGAACCAAACGAGTGGCTCTATCCAAAAATGGTTTCACCCCTCTTTTTCGCAACATCCCTCCAGGTGAAAAGGGTTATTCCATGGTCATTTCACCATATCGAACCCTAACTACCTTGCGTTATTTACAAACCCAGGGTTATATATTTTACATTAGGTTAATAATTAGTTATCCGACGTAGGCTGGATGAGTATATTACAAAATAAAACATGATTGATAAATTATTTGAAATATTTATCAAAATATATATAATCTTGAGACAAATATTGAAATTTTAGTTATGATAATCTATAAAATAGATAGTAATAAAGTAATCAATGTCATGGCATAAAACTATTTACCCTAAAATATCATATAGAAAGAAGAATAAAAACTTTAGTGTACTTTTTGCCTTCTTATATTATAGAGATTGTAGTATTCATATAGATGGCACTGAATTTCTTACAAATCTACATGAAGCCACTTATACTAAATCATGGTCAAAGAGCTAAAGGGGGGCATGGGAGGGCCCTAATTAAGGCCATGGATCATGATTGGATTGCAAAATATAGGTGAATTCCAAAAAAAAATGCAATAAATGGTTTTTATCTTTTTTTTTTTTGGATGAAGCTTAATCTTAATCATTATATGATATTATCTGTATTATAAATAATATTTTTTATATTTGAATGATTTTAATTTTTCAGATAATCTCAAATCTTCTATAAAATCTTTTCTAATGCCAATAATACTATTATTTACTATTTTTTTTATTTATTGGAAAAGGTAATAAAATATTAAAATTTTAAAATTTTAAATTCTATTTTATTGTGAATATTATAATATTAAAATTGTAAATCTATTTTATTGTAAATAATTTATTTGTTTTAAATTTAAAGCACAATCATATATTATATTTATAGTTTATATAAAAAACAATAGTATACATATATTTGGTGGAGGCTTGCCATAAGGAAAACTAGGACCTCCACCCAATTAAAAAGAGCATAATCATCCATGGCACTTAGATTTATTAGTATAATGTTTTGTATACAAAAGGAGATGATTGTATTTACTAACACCTAACAAATCTCTTTAAAAAACAAAAAAGATAGCATAATCCTTAAATTATGTAGTAGGAGGTAAGAAACTTTCATCCATTTGTCGACCCTCTAGTTCCTTAATTTTCATATGTTCCACTTGAGCTACAGAATAAGGCTAGGGATCCTCATCTATACAAATACAATTGGACTATGTTCCCATAAAGCTAAGAGAGTCCTCTTTTAGTGCCACAGTGTTGGTGTTTTCATCCCAAACTTAGGAAAACACAATTTCAATCCCAAACACTACATTAGAAATTGGTACAAATTTCTTATCTAACAAGTTAACTTACAGGATATCCTACTGCTATAGACTTCTCTCTTTCAAAACCTAGGCAATAAAGACCTTAATCAACAAGCGAGTCTTAATAATTCTAAAATACTTTGTGTCTCACATTCTTGAAAATACAAAGTCTTGAACTCATCTTCAAACTCCTCTTGAATTTGTTGATTAGATATTTTTGTCTTTCTTTTCCTCTAATTCTACAAATATTGAGTTAAGGAACCTAGAATAATCAAAATTGGCCACCACCAAGGTTTATTTTTCAACCCAAGTGGCATACCTAGGCTCTTCAAGGGAAAGTACTTTTAGGGTATAAAATCTAGCCTTTATTTAAGCCTTGTTTTTACCTCTTTTCGTGGCTATAAGATTGTTCCTTTTGGTCATTTCTATTATGTTAACTATGGGCTAGATGATAAATAGAATGATGGGAAATTTAGATTATCTATTAGGCTCCAAAGGGAACTAATGAAACTATTGTGGCTCGAGTAGTCGATTGAGGCCTCTTCCAACAACCCAAGATAGGGAAGATATCTCCCAAACCTTGGCAAGTTGAAATCCTAATGAGCCCACTTGAAAATAATTGGAGGAAAGGCACCTAGAGACAATAATATAAACATAAAACTATAGAATAAGGTGCCTATATAATTACTTACACACTCTATTCATGTGCTTGAGGGGATGAGACCCTATTTATCACCTTAAGCTCCTCATAACAAGCTTCAAATCCATACATATATAATCAACATCATGGCATTGTTAAACTCCTTCATTAACAGATAATCCATCACCTTATGAACTTCCATGATATGAAGTATAATTTCTCAAGCTAGTTACCTAAGCAACATATGTCATTGGTGTAGGCAAATTCACCCACAATCTAAACAAAACTTGCCTCCCCTACCATTTCATTAATATCTGTATACTTCTTTACATGTTGTTGTCTAGATGATACATGGTGGGTGTCATGGCCCAAACCTTCACCACCTCATCTAGGTGTTTGTTGTCCTTGTTTAAATATTGCACTCCTCTTTAATTTTTGTTGGTCTTACCTTCTTCAAAAACCACACATTGTACATGATTGTTTGAGTTACCCTTTCTTAGCCATTTAATCCACCAAAACATTGGATTTACATTGGACATAAGATGGAATGATCATTGATATGTTCTTAGAGAGATTAGAGATATGCCATAGTCCTATTGAAAGCCTCCATATTGAAGAAACCCAGTCTAGATTATTTCTATCAATGAGTCTACCTAGTGTTGAGATAAATATGTAGAAATTAATGTGTAGATTCAATATTGCTTATGAAATTTACTAAATTACAACACTTGAATCTAATCTAATGATATGTGGAAGCAAATTCACCATCTAAAACAGGAATCATAGAGATGCAAAAGGAAACATCACACATGCACATAAATTTATCTAGGGGAAAGTAATTGGTCAATACTCCTTACTATCTATCTTGCATTAAGAAGAGAATAGAGAAGAAATACAATGTTTGCTCAAGCTTGAGCACACCCTGCAAGTGTATAGTCAATCCCTCTTCTTGACTGACTGAACCTGGCACAACACTTAGCCAATTTCAAGCCTTCCCAAGCTCTTATTTCCTGGTGTTGTTCCCTTGGGAAATTGCCCCTATTTTTTAGGAATTTCACGCCAAGGAATTGTGCAATAGTTTTAGGTAAATATCCGACTGCATGCACCACTTGTACACATGGGAATATGATGCAACTGATAGTACACTGCCTTGGAATCTCCATCTCAACTGGGTAATTCGAATTCTCTGCATGCAACTATTATTTTGGGTTGATTGATTAGTTAGCTGGTTGATCAATTAGTGAGGTGTTGTAGCAACTACAACACCCTCCAAAATTTTGGCCCGAAACAATTTCAAAGCCTCCCTTGAGTTTTTACTTGATGCTTGCAAGCACTCACGCTCACCCCGTGACCTCGTGTTGAGTCTTTTTACCCACCTTACTTGATCGTTCAACGAACAATTTTTGCCTGTTGGTAACAATGTCTCGCTTGCGACCATGTTCTGGTCATGCACAAGGTCTTTGCTTCGTGTGTGCATTTTGTGTTCGCTATGTAAACATTCGTCATGCTCACACATGAAGTTGTATGCACTGTCGCGCAAGTGTCGTCACGGTCGTTCAACAATCTATCACAAGCGTCGCACTTGTCACTCGCACCATCGGTCAATCATGTTGAGCATGTGTGTCTTGATGGTTTGAGGCGTCTTGTCGTCAAGTCATGTGAGTGTGTGTTTGCAAGGTCGCGTATGCATAAATTCACTCACTCACACACTAAGTCATTTTTGTTGAACTTCTAATGACCATATAATGCTCTAACAGCCGAACCTTCACCCCACCATCAACTTGACTGACTGTCGCCCAGAACAACGTAGAAGCATTTAGCAAGCCATTTCAAGTTGTGCTGCCCGCAAGCTGATCAATCAATCCTCTTGTTGGTCAACTAGAGAGTTTGACCGGGTAGTCACCCCGAGACTCACTCCCCTAAAAAATTGTGCAAAAGCTGCAGACCTCGCTCGCTCCACTGACTGAGAAAATTGCGCAAACAGGTCGGACAGACACCCAATGCCCATCCCTGTCTGCCTCAGAAAAATGCGCAGTTTTCCCAGCCATCCACCTAGTCAGCTCGTCAGCTGCTCACCAAGAAAATTTATAGATTTCATTAGCAAGCCCTCTCCAACCCGCTCAGCTTAGAAACTGCGCAGTGGTGGTCACCAGGCTAGCCTCCTAGAAACTGTGCAATTTTTCTTGCCAACAACTCCCAGCATCTCGCTGCCAGCTCCCTCCAGGAATTTCACAGTTTTTTCTGCCAAGCTCCCTCTAGAAATTATACAGATTTGTCTTCCAAGCTTTCCTGCAGCCCACACTACTTCCTTCCAAAAATTGCACAATTCTTTCCTCCAGTCGAGCCAGATCCCGCGGACAGCCACTACTGATCCAGATTACTCGTCTACACCTCCCAGTGACTTCTGTGAAATTTTCACCAGTAGTGCTCGGAGCCCGCATCCCAACTCGAAACTTGCCTCGCGCCATTTCGTAACCTTGTCCTCTCTCCAGGTCACCTACATCCGAAAACTATCATTCATCATGGTAGACTAGGAGGTTGATGGATTTGATGTATCTCGTCATGAGTGACTGTAGATATTGGTACATGAATAAGACATGATGAGATGACAGATGGGATGAATAAGGAGAGTACATGCAAAAGGACATGTTCGTGAACGGACGAACAAACAATGCACGTGAGGAGATGCGTTCACAAACAAATGACCATGTGAAGATGTGTTTTTAGAATTTAAAATATAATTTAATAGTCTCTAATTTTATATATACAACTAAACCTAAATATTACTTAAAATATAACTATTATAATAATTTCAATCTCAATATTAATAGAAAAGAATCTAATTGCAGACAATTTTGACCTATATTGTTTCTGAATTTGGAATTAATCACACAATTTGTTATTTGGTTAATGTTTCAAACCATCTAATATACTTTATCTCCAAAACGAAGATGAAAAAACCTGATCTATTCACATATTTAAATAATCGAGACATCTTCTTCCAAATATAACAGTTCCAACGAGTCAAATAAAGTTTAACATTAAATTCAAATATAAACATTACATTATAAAATATTTATTCTTATAAAAAATTATATTTTTATTTTTTAAACAAAATATAAAAATTAGCTTTTAATTTCAATTATAATTTAAAATTATTTATTCTTATCAATGAATAAAGTTCTCTATTTAATTTAAAACTACTTATCATTATTATTTGTTTTTCCCATCCAAGTTAATAAATTATTTTCAATTAATAAAAACAATTCAAATAATTACCGTCAATTCAAAGCAAAGATAGCTTTTACCTAGTAGATATATTTTATGCAACGAAGGTATGATCTACTGCGGTCTACTGTCGTCTATTTTATTCTCGCGAGGTGCTATTGCTACAGTCGTTTTGTTTTTTTTTTCCCATTAAACTATTATTATTGCCGCGATCTACTTCCGCGCTCTACTGTGATCTACTGGGTTCTTCCGTTGTGCCGCGATCTACTACGATCTATACAAGTTCTAGAATGTTGGACATTGTTGTGTAATCTAGCAACCTGGAAAACTGTTCTGTCGCGAGATCTGATAACTTTTTACATTTGGGTCTCTATTGATTTCTGTCGCGATCTGCCACGATCTTCCGTTCTTCCATTTAATAACAGTGATCCGGGTTCTTCTGTTTTTCCGCGATCTACTGCAATCTATACGAGTTCTAGAATATTGGATATTGTTGCGTAATCTAGCAACCTAGCAAACTGTTCTGTCGCGAGATTTGATAACTTTTTGCATTTGGGTATCTATTGATTTCTACCGCGAGATCTGACAACTTTTTGCATTTGGGTATCTATTGACTTCTGCCACGATCTGATGCTAGTTTTGCATTTGGGTCTCTATTGGGCCCCAATTTTCCCAATAACGAGTCTCACCACATCTCCTGAGCTCTCTGCTTGGCGATCTGTACTTCATTAAACGACAGAGGGACAACATTGTAAGAAACACTTTGACTCTGATTCCAAATGGCTCCCATCTTCGCGAATATAGTTGTTGGATCAGCTCTGTCTACCTCTGGGGGGCAAGCTCCTGCCCATATCTTCAGTGAAGCCCCAATTCTCACTGTCCAGATGGTCCAGGCCTCACTTGATGAGGCTTTGGAGTGTTCTGAAAGTGTCATAATCTGTCGGTTCAATGGTTTTTGGCCGGGCTGATAGCTCTCCACAGTTGGATCTCGGAGGTATGGAAGCCTGTCATTTTTGATGAAATTAATATCTACCCGTGTGTTAGGGGTTTCCTTATAGTGGATTTTTAAAACCCTAAAAGCAGACAATGTATTCTAGATTCTGGCCCTTGGTTTTGGGAAAACTCAGGCCTATTCATGAAGCCATGGAACCCATCATTTGATCCCTCAAAAATAGTCATAACCTCAACACCAGTTTGGGTGAGATTGCCAAACCTACCCTTGCATCTCTGGAATTTCTCCTCACTAAAAGCCATTGGAAATGGAATTGGGAAATTTTACTACAGGTGCCCAGAAACAGAGGAATATGCCAGAACCACCTATGCACACATCTATGTGGAAATGGACTTCAGTGCCTGATTCCTAGCTAAAATAAACCTAACAAGTAAATACTATGTGTGGAACTAGAAACTTGATTATGAAAGTGTCCTTTTCAGATGTTGATCATGAGACAGGCCATCTAGCCAAAAATTGCCCAAAAGCCTCCCAAAAAAATTATGCTAGAAACAATCACCACAAATGTACATGGTGGGAAGGAGCACAAAAAGAACATTACACTATCATCAAGGAAGAACACTCTCCAAAAAACTTTGAATCGCAGGAAATCGGGCAAGAAAGAAACATTTCTCAAGACAAGCATAGGGAAAGCCCCACCCAACAACAAAAAAGTGAACTTGACAACCCCTCAAGCATCAACAGTTATGAGGATTCGCATACCGCACAAAATAAATCTTCATTTAACAGCAAAGCAGATCTCCCAGACCAAGCTTCTTCTCCGACTATCTTCAAAAGGAAGAACACAATAGATCACGAAGCTAAGACACCAATATCCCAAGAACCAAAAGAGATGAAGGAGATGCAAGATAAAGGAAGTTGGAAGACTATAGAGAAAAAAGAAAGAAAGCTATAGCACCAGTCTCGCCAAGAATGACGAGAAGCAAAACAATTAAGACCTAAGAAAATTATAGGTCTGATAGACCAATTTGGTTCAGGTGGACGTGTAACCACCACCACCACCACCACGCCACCACCCCACCACCGATCATCATCATCATCATCATCATCATCATGAAGGTGCTTGTCTGTAATGAAGAAGGAAACACTTTATCTTTATTTTAAACTTGTATATTTATCTTTTATTCTTTTTTTTGCTTTGATTTAATTATAAACCTCTAAAATAGATTTTTATTGAAGGCGCTTTGTTGTAATGAAGAAGGAAACACTTTATCTTTTATTTTTAACTTTGTATATTTATATTTATAGTTTTTTTGTTGCTTTGTTTATAATAGTATAATTATTAAAGTTTAAACTATAATAATTTCATTTTTATCTTTATTTATTTATTTTTACTCTTATAGTTATTTATTATGAAATTATAAGTTTAAACTAAATATTCTATTTTTATCTTTATTTTATTTTTATATTTTTATAATATTTTTATTCTTAATTATAAAGCTTTTAAACAAATATTCTATTTTTTATCTTTATCTTTCTTTTTGACTTTTATAGTTATTTTTATTCTTTATTCTTTTTTTCTTTTTTGATATATATTATATATAGTATATATATATTATATATATATATATATATATATATATATAATATATATATTATATATATATATATATATTTATTTATTTTTATATAATTTAGTAGTCTCTAATTTTATTATATACAAGTAAACCTAAATATTACTTAAAACATAATTATTATAATAACTTCAATCTCAATATTAATAGAAAAAGGAAAAAAGAAATTCAGAGCTTTTATCTATATTGTTTTAGTCTTTCAAATTAATCATATAATTCCGATGTTTTGAACCATCTAATGTTGTTTCTCTCTTTTGAATTAATCACATAATTCTGATGTCTTGAACCATCTAATCTGGATCATCTCGAAAACAAAGATGAAAAAACTTGATCTATCCTCATATTTAAATAATCCAAATATATCTGTTCTAACCAGTGAAATGAAATTTAATTAATTAAATTAAAATATAACATTAAATCTAAATATTATTCTTATTAAAAAAAATCATTTTTTTATTTTAAGAAAATATAAAATTTAACTTTTTAATTTTCAATTATAATTTAATTTATTATTATTATTATCCATAATAAATTACTTATTTTAAATTTAACACTACTTATCATTATTATTTGTTTTTTCCTACCCTAGTTAATAATTTATTTTTAATGAATAAAAACATTTTAAATAATTACCCTCATTCCAAAGCAAAGAGAGATTTTACCTTAAAATGCATTAACAAATAAGGGTAATGGCATTTAAGTAGGTGCTTGTCGTAATTAAGAAGGAAACGATTTTATCTTTATTTTAACTTTTATATTTATTTTTATTTTGTATTTTACTTTGTTTAAATAAATATCTAATTATAAAGTTTAAACGAAATATTTATATTTTTTTATATTTTTATACTTATTATTATTCTTTATTTTTATCTCATATATAGATGGATATCTTTATTTTTATATAATTACATAGAAAGTGTTCATCTGCAAGCTTTGGTTATGTAGATCTAAGCAGTAAGATTCTTTGATTTTCGGCTTTCTTCATAGAATCATGTTTTATCACGTGGCACTATGATCGCACAAATCAAGCTGTGTTGCAAAAAACCTTTTTGGCTTCATGCACACAAGAAACCTCTTCAACATCGTGCACATGTGAAATGACATGGCAGAGAAACCTTTGCAATTTTCTGGCTTGACAAATCATCACGGCGACAATATATTCTTCAAACGTCGTGTTGAGCACATTCTCCATACATACCATGATGGGAGAGGTGCGTCTTAAAGGACAACTCTCTTTCAAGCCTCTCCGGAAACAACAAAAACATCTCATTTTGCTTGCATACCCACTCTTAACACTAAGGTTAAATTAATAGTGGAAGCCATGAATAGCCATTCTATTTATTTGGTTTTGAATATCTGACGAGGTAATGTGGTTGAGTATTTATTAATTTACTTTGAATACAATATTTTAACCTACTATGTGTATTCTATAGGTGCAATCTAACTTATAGACAAAATAGTTTTTTTCACCGGAATTCACCAAAATCCAGCAATACAATTTCAAGATTTTTTGTTGTTTAAAATGCATTTTTGAATGCATAAATTGGTTCAACACCCTTTAAACCCCTTGGAGCACTCGAATTTTGCACATTAAACAATTTAAGCTCAAGTTTCTAAAATCTATGTTAGATTTTGAATAAAATTAACCAGAAAAATGATGGTGAAAAAGGTCATTTTGTCTATAAGTTAGACTATGCCTATTCTATATGGTCAAATGAATACTCCAAAGGTATCGGTTTCAATGTATGCATCATGTATCATTCAATTTCGAAATATTTTTTTTTCTATGTGCCGCCCTCGTCACAGTAAAACCAAAATAAATGATATATACATGATTTGTCGATGTTTATGTAGAACAGAAATTGGATGAGATTAAGTTTAGGTAAATAGGGGTTAAGTTTTTTAACCAAGAGTGGTTACAATGCTGATAGACATCATCATTGTGCAAGCAAATGGAAGTCCCTTTTCGAAAAGCATATTTCCCAAGATAGAGCTATTTATAAAATCTTTTGTATGCAAAGACATGCATTGCTCTAAACCAAAACTATTGTGTTAGTCATTATTTCTTGCATGCGGATATATGTATCTTACAAAGGAAAGCTAGTGCATTTATTGCAAGTAATTACTTGTTTTACTTTCCAAGATCTAACATAATGCTTATTATTTTATGCACACAAATCCATGTTTCTCTTTTATTTTTTCACCATCCATGAAAATATTTTACAATTACCCTATTTAATCTATATTCACTTCCAAGAAAATAACTTGGATTTGTTATTCTTTCAGACACGAGTACAAAATCCCTTTTTAAAAAAAGAGCAAGCCTCCTATCTTTTCTTACATAAAAAGAATATGCAATGTTATATATAGAGACACAAGGTTGCTTATTTTTTAATGATGCAATTATATAATAACAATCTTTATCTATATGTAGTAATATATTTTCTTTTCTAAGAAAAATATACAATAACAATCTTCATCTACATGTAATAATATATATTTTTTTACCAAGGAAAATGTATAATAACAATTTTTATCTACATGCAGTATTATATTTTTTTTACCAAGAAAAATATATAATCACAATCTTTATCTACATGTAGTAATATATTTTCTTTACCAAAAAAAATATATAATCACAATCTTTATCTACATGCAGTAGTATTATGTTTTTCTTTACCAAGAAAAATATATAATCACAATGTCATTTGTGTGCATTAAACACATATTCAACCTAAATTTCTGAACACAAAAATTTATGAATCTTTTAAAAAAATACTAACTACTTTTTAAGCATTAGCATTATGTGGATTTCTTAAAAAAAAACATGGAATTACATAGATATTTCAGTTTTCTTTTAATGAAATTAACACACCCATAAAAAACAATAGTGCTTACTGCGACAAAATCTAATGGTTTTGCCCCTCTTTTCACAACATCCCTCCAAGTGAAAACGGTTATTCCATGGTCGTTTCACCATACCGAACCCTAACTACCTTGCATTATTAACAAATCCAGGGTTAAATATTTTACATTAGGTTAATAATTAGTTATCCGATGTAGGCTGGACGAGTATATTACAAAATAAAACATGATTAATAAATTATTTGAAATATTTATTAAAATAGATATAATCTTGAGACAAATATTGAAATTTTAGTAACTATAATTTATAAAATAGATAGTAATAAAATAATCAATGTCATGGCATAAAACTATTTACCCTAAAATATCATATAGAAAGAAGAATAAAAACTTTAGTGTACTTTTTGCCTTCTTATATTATAGAGATTGTAGTATTCATATATATGGCATTGAATTTCCTACAAATCTACATGAAGCCACTTGTACTAAATCATGGTCAAAGAGCTAAAGAGGGGTGGGGAGGGACCTAATTAGGGCCATGGGTCATGATTGGATTGCAAAATATAGGTGAATTCCAAAAAAAAAATGCAATAACTGGTTTTTATCAATTTTTTTTTTTTTTGGATGAAGCTTAATCTTAATCTTTATATAATATGTTTATTCTATTTATAATAATATTTTTTTATATTTAGTGATTTAATTTTTTCAAGGATGATCTTCCGAATCTTCTTATAAAAATCTTTTTTTCTAATCCAATAATAATATTAGTTATATGAAAAGGTAATTAAAATATTTTAAATATTAAAATTAAATCGTATTTTATTGTAAATAATTATTTGTTTTTAATTTATAATGCAGCCATCATATTATTATTATTTATTAGTTATATATAAAAAATAATAATATAAATATATTTGGTGCCATAAGGAAAACTAGGACCTCCACCAATTAAAAAGAGCATAATCATCCATGGCATTTAGATTTATTAGTACAATATTTTGCATACAAAAGGAGATGATTGTATTTACTAACACCTAACAACTCTCTTTAAAAAACAAAAAAGATAGCATACTCCTTAAATTATGTAGTAGGAGGTAAAAAACTTTCATCCATTGGTCAACCCTCTAGTTCCTTAGTTTTCATATGTTTCACTTGAGCTACAAAATAAGGCTAGGGATCCTCATCTATACAAATATGATTGGACTATGTTCCCATAAAGCTAAGAGATTCCTCTTTTAGTGCCACAGTGTTGGTGTTTTCATCCCAAACTTAGGAAAACACAATTTCAATCCCAAACACTACATTAGAAATTGGTACAAATTTCTCATCTAACGAGTTAACTTATGGGATATCCTACTGCTATAGACTTCTCTCTTTCAAAACCTAGGCAATAAAGACCTTAATCAACAAGCGATTCTTAATAATTCTAAAATACTTTGTGTCTCACATTCTTGAAAATACAAAGTCTTGAACTCATCTTGAATTTGTTCATTAGATAATTTTTGTCTTCCTTTTCCTCTAACTCTACAAATATTGAGTTAAGGAACCTAGAATAATCAAAATTGGCCACCACCAAGGTTTAATTTTCAACCCAAGTGGCATACCTAGGCTCTTCAAGGGAAAGTACTTTTAGGGTATAAAATCTAGCCTTTATTTAAGCCTTGTTTTTACCTCTTTCCCTAGCTATAAGATTGTTCCCTTTGGTCATTTCTATTATGTTAACTATGGGCTAGATGATAAATAGAATGATAGGAAATTTAGATTATCTACTAGGCTCCAAAGGGAACTAGTGAAAATATTGTGGCTCGAGTAGTCGATTGAGGCCTCTTCCAACTACCCAAGATAGAGCAGATATCTCCCAAACCTTGGCAAGTCGAAATCCTAATGAGCCCACTTGAAAATACTTGGAGGAAAGGCACTTAGAGACAATAATATAAACATAAAAATATAGAATAAGGTGCCTATATAATTACTTACACACTCTATTCATGTGCTCAAGAGGATGAGACCCTATTTATCACCTTAAGCTCCTCATAACAAGCTTCAAATCCATACATATATAATCAACATCATGGCATTGTTAAACTCCTTCATTAATAGATAATCCATCACCTTATGAACTTCCATGATATGAAGTATAATTTCTCAAGCTAGTTACCTAAGCAACATATGTCATTGGTGTAGGCCAATTCACCCACAATCTAAACAAAACTTGCCTCCCCTACCATTTCATTAATATCTGTATACTTCTTTACATGTTGGTGTCTAGATGATACATGGCGGGTGTCATGGCCCAAACCTTCACCACCTCATCTAGGTGTTTGTTGTCCTTGTTTAAATATTGCACTCCTCTTTGATTTTGTTGGTCTTGCCTTCTTCAAAAACTACACATTGTACATGATTGTTTGACTTACCCTTTCTTAGCCATTTAATCCACCAAAACATTGGATTTACATTGGACATAAGATGGAATGATCATTGATATGTTCTTAGAGAGATTAGAGATATGCCATAGTCCTATTGAAAGCCTCAATATTGAAGAAACCTAGTCTAGATTATTTCTATCAATGAGTATACCTAGTGTTGAGATAAATATGTAGAAATTAATGTGTAGATTCAATATTGCTCATGAAATTTACTAAATTACAACACTTGAATCTAATCTAATGATGTGTGGAAGAAAATTCACCATCTAAAATAGGAATCATAGAGATGCAAAAGGAAACATCACACATGCACATAAATTTATCTAGGGGAAAGTAATTGCTCAATACTCCTTACTATCTATCTTGCATTAAGAAGAGAATAGAGAAGAAATACAATGTTTGCTCAAGCTTGAGTACACCCTACAAGTGTATAGTCAATCCCTCTTCCTGACTGACTGAACCTGGCACAAAACTTAGCTAATTTCAAGCCTTCCCAAGCTCGTATTTCCTGGTGTTGTTCCCTTGGGAAATTGCCCCTATTTTTTAGGAATTTCACACCAAGGAATTGTGCAATAGTATTAGGTTAATATCTGACTGCATGCACCACTTGTACACATGGGAATATGATGCAACTGATAGTACACTGCCTTGGAATCTCCATCTCAACTGGGTAACTTGAATTCTCTGCATACAACTATTATTTTGCGTTGATTGATTAGTTAACTGGTTGATCACTTAGTGGGGTGTTGTAGCAACTACAACACCCTCCAAAATTTTGGCTCGCATCCAATTTCGAAGCCTCCCTTGAGTTTTTACTTGATGCTTGCAAGCACTCAACCTCACCTCGTGGACTCGTGTTGAGACTTTGCACCCACCTTACTTGATCGTTCAACGAACAACTTTTGCATGTTGGTCACAATGTCTCGCTTGCGACCATGTTTTGGTCGTGCACAAGGTCTTTGCTTCGTGTGGGCATTTTGTGTTCACTATGTAAACATTCGTCACACTCACACACAAAGTTGTATGCACTGTCACGCAAGTGTCATCACTGTCGTTCAACAATCTATCACAAGCGTCGCACTTATCACTCACACCATCGGTCAATCATGTTGAGCATGTGTGTCTTGATGGTTTGAGGTGTCTTGTCGTCAAGTCATGTGAGTGTGTGTTTGCAAGGTCGCGTATGCATAAATTCACTCGCTCACACACTAAGTTATTTTTGTTGAACTTCTAATGACCATATCACGCTCTAACAGCCGGACCTTCACCCCACCATCAACTCGACCAACTGTCACCCAGAACAACATAGAAGCATTCAGCAAGCCATTTCAAGTTGCACTGCTCGCAAGATGATCAATCAACCCTCTTGTTGCTCAACTAGAGAGTTTGTCCGGGTAGTCACCCCGGGACTCACTCCCCTAAAAGAATGTGCAAAAGTTACAGACCTCGCCCGCTCCACTGACTGAGAAAATTGTGCAAACAGGCCAGACAGACACCTAGTGCCCATCCCTGTCTGCCTCAAAAAAATGCGAAATTTTCCTAGCCATCCACCTAGTCAGCCTGTCGGCTGCTCACCAAGAAAATTTATAGATTTCATTAGCAAGCCCTCTGCAACCCGCTCAGCTCAAAAAGTGCGTAGAGGTGGTCACCAGGCTAGCCTCCTAGCAACTGTGTAGTTTTACTTGCCAACAACTCCCAACATCCCGCTGCTAGCTCCCTCCAGGAATTTCACAGTTTTTGCTTGCAAGTTCCCTCAACCCGCTGCCAGCTCCCTCCAGAAATTATGTAGATTTGTCTTCCAAGCTTTCCTGCAGCCCACACTGTTTCCCTCCAAAAATTACACAAGTATTTCCTCCAGCCGAGCCAGATCCCGCAGACAGTCACTACTGATCCAGATTACCCGTCTCCACCTCCGAGTGACTTCTATGCAATTTTCACCAGCAATGCTCGGAGCTCGCATCCCAGCTCGAAACTTGCCTCGCGCCATTTCGTAACCTTGTCCTCTCTCCAGGTCACCTACATCCGAAAACGATCATTCATCATGGTAGACTAGGAGGTTGATGGATTTGATGTCGTCTCGTCATGAGTGACTGTAGATATTGGTACATGAATAAGACATGACGAGATGACAAATGGGATGAATAAGGAGAATACATGCAAAAGGACATGTTCGTGAATGAACGATCAAACAATGCACGTGAGGAGATGCGTTCACAAACAAATGACCATGTGAAGATGTGTTTGTAGAATTTTAAAATATAATTTAATAGTCTCTAAATTTATATATACAACTAAACCTAAATATTACTTAAAATATAACTATTATAATAATTTCAATCTCAATATTAATAGAAAAAAAATCTAAATGCAAACAATTTTGATCTATATTGTTTCTATTTGGAATTACTCACATAATTTGTTATTTGGTTAATGTTTCAAACCATCTAATATACTTTATCTCCAAAACAAAGATGAACAATCCGATCTATTCACATATCTAAATAATCGAAACATGTTCTTCCAAATATAACAGTTCCAACGAGTCAAATAAAATTTAATATTAAATTCAAATATAAACATTACATTATAAAATATTTATTCTTACTAAAAAAAATTATATTTTATTTTTTAAATAAAATATAAAATAGCTTTTAATTTTCAATTATAATTTAAAATTATTTATTATTATCAATAATAAGTTACTTATTTTAAATTTAAAACTACTTATCATTATTATTTGTTTTTCCCATCCAAGTTAATAATTTATTTTCAATTAATAAAAACAGTTCAAATAATCACTGTCATTTCAAAGCAAAGATAGCTTTTACCTGGTAAATAGATTTTATGCAGCGAAGGTATGATCTACTGCGTTCTACTGTGATCTAAGGTATAATCTACTGCGATCTAGTGCAATCTACTGCCGTCTATTTTATTCTCGCGAGGTGCTATTGCTATATTCGTTTTTTTTCCCATTAAACTATTATTATTGTCGCATTCTACTGCGATCTACTGGGTTCTTCCATTCTACCATGATCTACTGCGATCTATACAGGTTCTAGAATATTGGACATTGTTGTGTAATCTAGCAACCTGGCAAAGCGTTCTACCACGAGATCTGATAACTTTTTACATTTGGGTCTCTATTGATTTCTGTCGCAATCTGCCGCAATCTGATTCTAGTTTTGCATTTGGGTCTCTATTGGGTCGTGATATGCCGCGAGCTTCCGTTCTTATGTTCAGTAATAGTGATCCGAGTTCTTCTGTTCTATCGCGATGTACTGCGATCTATACGAGTTTTAGAATATTGGATATTGTTACATAATCTAGCAACCTGGCAAACCGTTCTGTTATGAGATTTGATAACTTTTTGCATTTGGGTATCTATTGATTTCTACTGCGAGATCTGATAACTTTTTGCATTTGGGTATCTATTGACTTCTGCCGTGATCTTCCGCGATCTGATTCTAGTTTTGCATTTGGGTCTCTATTGGGCCCTAATCTACCCAATAACGAGTCTCAGCACATCTCCTGAGCTCTCTGCTTGGCAATCTGGACTTCATTAAACGACAGAGGAACAACATTGTAAGAAACACTTTGACTCTGATTCCAAATGGATCCTAGCTTTGTGAAGATAGGTGCTGGATCATCTCTATCTACCTCTGGGGGGCAAGCTCCTGCCCATATCGTCAGTGAAGCCCCAACCCCCACTGTCTAGATGGTCCAGGCCTCACTTGATGAGGCTTTGAAGTAATCTGAAAGTGCCATAATCTATTGGTTCAATGGTTTTTGGCCGCAGCTGACAGCTCTCCACAGTTGGATCTCGGAGGTATGGAAGCCTGTCATTTTTGATGAAATTAATATCTACCCATGTGCTAGGGGTTTCTTTATAGTGGATTTTGAAAACCCTAAAAGCAGACAATGTATTCTAGATTCCAAACCTTGGTTTTGGGAAAACTCAGGCCTATTCATGAAGCCATGGAACCCATCATTCAATCCCTCAACAACAGTCATAACCTCAGCACCAGTTTGGGTGAGATTGCCAAACCTACCCTTGCATCTCTGGAATTTCTCCTCACTAAAAGCCATTGAAAACGCAATTGGGAAATTTTATTGCAGGTGCCCAGAAATAGAGGAATATGCCAGAACCACCTATGCATGCATCTGTGTGGAAATGGACTTCAGCGTCAGATTCCTAGCTGAAATAAACCTAACAAGTAAAGACTATGTGTGGAACCAGAAACTCAATTATGAAAGTGTCCTCTTCAGATGTCGATCATGCTTTGAGACAGGCCATCTAGCCAAAAATTTCCCAAAAGCCTCCTAGAAAAATTATGCTAGAAAGAATCACCACAAATCTACATGGTGGGAAGGAGCACAAAAAGAACATTACACTGTCATCAAGGAAGAACACTCTCCAGAAAACTTTGAATCGCTGGAAATCGGGCAAGAAAGAAACATCTCTCAAGACAAGCACGGGGAAACCCTGCCCAACAAAAAAAAAGTGAACTCAACAACCCCTCAAGCATCAACAGTTATGAGGATTTGCATACTGCACAAAATAAATCTTCATTTAACAGCAAAGTAGATCTCCCAGACCAAGCTTCTTCTCCAACTATCTTCAAAAGGAAGAACACAACAGATCACGAAGCTAAGACACCAATGTCCCAAGAACCAGAAGAGATGAAGGAGATGCAAGATAAATGAAGTTGGAAGACCGTAGAGAAAAAAAGAAAGCTACAACACCAATCTCGCCAAGAATGACGAGAAGCAAAACAATTAAGACCTAAGAAAATTATAGGTCCGATAGACCAATTTGGTCTCAATGGACGTTAACCACCACCACCACCACCACCACCATCATCATCATCATGAAGGTGCTTGTCGTAATGAATAAGGAAACACTTTATCTTTATTTTAACTTGTATATTTATCTTTATTCTTTTTTTTGCTTTGTTTAATTATAACCTCGTAAATAGATTTTATGAAGGTGCTTGTCGTAATGAAGAAGGAAACACTTTATCTTTATTTTAACTTGTATAT
>APFE030232460.1:80159-106578 GCA_000404065.3 Pinus taeda | reverse complement strand
CTAGGGCCTAGACTTGATCATTAAGCTGCCCCACTCAAAAATTATTTGTTTCTTTAAAAAAAAATTGCATGAAAAAACTCAAAAAAACGTTATAAAACTATGCTGTCGCGACCCCCGGCGATTTTTTAAGTTTTTATTGCGATTTTTTTTTTGTTCAATAAAAATCGGCAAAAAAAAATCCGATGATTTTTTTCGTTTAATTATTGCGATTTTATCGGCAAAGGGAAAAAATCGTGATTTTCACAACATTGATTCTGCTGTTGTCAACCAGTTAGCATCTTCCACTGGCTGTCCTTTCCATTTGACTAGATATTGGAAATAAGTCTATCCTCTGGTTCTTTTGGATACTCTCTTCTCCAAAACAACTTCCACTTCTTTCTTAGCTGTCTTTGGCATTTGTTCTTCCCAGTGCACAATTTGAACTTCATCTCTTGTAGTTTCCTCTTGTAGCTCTGTCTCTGCCTCTTTGTATGGATACAAATCTGCAACATTGAAGATAGGTGATATTCCAATCCCTTATGGCAACTCAATTTCATATGCATTCGCTGAAAATTTTCTTACAATTCTACATGGTCCTATCTTTTTCATTTTCAGTTTATTGTAAGTTGTAGCAGGAAATCTTTCTTTTCTCAAATACACCATCACTAAATCTCCCACTTGGAATTCTCTCTCTTTTCATATCTACCCTCTATTTGTATTTGCCGCTGCTTTCCTGCAATCTGCCTTTGACATCTTCTTGTAGTCTCTACATTTGCTTTGCAAACTCTTCAACTTTTGCACTTCTTGTCTCTTGTTTACCCAAATTTCTGAGCTCATACACACCTCTTGGATTCATTCCAAAAACAATCTGAAATGGACTCATTCCAGTACTTCGGTTTGGAGTATCATTATAAGCGAATTCAGCCTGAGCTAGTGCTAAATCCCACTGCTTAAGATTTTGATACAGTAAACTTCTCAATATGTTTCCCAAGCTCCTGTTTACTACTTCGGTCTGTCCATCTGTTTGAGGATGGTATGCTGAACTAAAACTGAGGTTAGCTCTCAGTTTCTTCCAAAGAGTTCTCCAGAAATGCCCTACAAACTTTATATCTCGATCAGACACAATAGTTATAGGTAATCCATGTAATCGTACAATTTCTGAAAAAATAGATTAGCTATATGTGTTGCATCACTAGTCTTCTTACAAGCAATGAAATGTGCCATCTTGGAAAATCTATCTACTACAACATAAATGGAATCATTCTCTCTCTGGGTTTTTGGTAATCCCAAAACAAACCCCATGCTAACGACATCCCACGGTTGGCCTGGTATTGGCAATGGTTAATACAATCCTGTATTCTGGCTCCTTCCTTTGGCATGCTAACATATCCTACACTTCTTAACAAATTTCTTAACATCAGTCTGCATCTTTGGCCAATAGTAAAAAGCATTCACCTGAGCAAAGGTTTTATCTTGTCCAAAGTGACTAGATAATCCTCCACTATGTTTCTCCTTTATTATGTTTTCCCTCATAGAACATTTGGGAATACACAACTTGTTGCTTTTAAACAATAAGCCTCCTTGAATGAGATAATCTAACCACTGACTTCTATTATGAACTATTGGATTCTGAACTGTTGCATAGATATCTTTGAAATCTGCATCATCTTTGTACATTTCAATCATTTCCTCAAATCCTACAATACCCACTTTGAATTCTTGCACAATAAAACTGACCCTGCTCAATGCATCAACGACTTTATTTGACTTACCACTCTTATGTTTTATCACAAAAGTAAAGCTTTGCAAAAATTCTACCCACTTGGCATGTATCTGGTTCAACTTTGGTTGCTTATTGATGAACTGTAAGGCATGATTGTCCGAATACAATATGAATTCTTTTGGCAGCAAATAATGTCTCCATTTATTCAAGGCTTGTACAATAGCGTAAAATTCTTTATCATAAGAATAATACTTCTTCTTCGCTTCATTCAATTTCTCATTGAAGTACGCTATCGGTCTTTGTTCTTTGACTCAGAGCTGCGCCAACTGCAACTTCGCTAGCATCTGTTTCAACTTGAAATACTTTTTCAAAATCACGCAAAGCTAAAATTGGTTCCTCTGTGATTTTCTTCTTCAACAACTTAAAATTTCTGTCTGCTGCTTCTGTCCATTTAAACGGTTGATTGATCTCCTTAATTGTTTCAAGAATTGGTGCACAAATCTGACTAAAACTTTGATAAGCTTTCTGTAAAAACTTGCAAGACCATGGAAGCTCCTTACCTCAAATATATTTATGGGAATAGGCCAATTCCAAATCGCTTGGACTTTCTCTGGATCCATTTTCAATCCTTCTTTAGAAACTACAAATCCCAAGTAAATTAATTCTTCAACTACATTTCTTTAGATTTATTAGTAGTTTCTCTTTCTGTAGAGTTCTTACAACCAACTTAAGATGCTCTAGATGTTCTTTACTTTTACTAAAAACTAGAATATCATCAAGATAAACAATAACAAACTTGCCTGCATATTCCTTCAAGACTTCATTCATTAAATTCATGAACGTGCTAGGTGCATTAGTGAGTCCAAAAGGCATCATTGACCACTCATACAACCCACTATTTGTTTTAAATGCAGTCTTCCATTCATCGCCTTCTCGAATTGTTATTTGATGATATCCACTCTTCAAATCTATTTTAGTAAAATATTTGGATCCACTCAAACAATCCATCAAATCATCCATGTGTGGCAAAGGAAATCTATACCTAATAGTGATTTTGTTTATAGCTCTGGAATCTGTACACATTCGCCATTCACCTCCTTTCTTTGCACTGAGTACTGTTGGTACTGCACATGGATTAAGACTTTCTCTAATTAGCCCCTTATCCATCAGCTCTTGCACCTGTACTGTTGGTACGACACATGGATTAAGACTTTCTCTGATTAGCCCCTCATCCATCAGCGCTTGCACCTGTCTTCCAACTTCTGCGTTCTCTTAAGGAGTTAATTTGTATGCTGCTTTGTTTGGCAAACTTGCTTCTGATATTAGATCAATATGATGACTAATACTCTTGATCGGTGGCAATGCATTTGGCAACTCATCCACAATAATATCAGCAAAATCATTCAACAAAGTTTTAACCTCTTCAGGCAAATCATCCAAGTTTGTGGAAGTTAAAATTACCTTTGGTCTCCCTATGACAGCAAAATGCATTTCTTCACCTTTTTCAACCTCTTGTAACAACTCCTTCCCACTCATCAGCATAACACTACTTCCAAGTGTTCCTTTGTCAGTGTCGTCCTTCAATGGCAACAATGTATGTTTAGTTCCATCCTTCTCCAGAGTATAAGGGTTTGTCCCTGGCTAGCGCCACATCTTGTGTCCTCTTGTCTTGGCTTGTCTTCTACGATTTATGTTTATGTTCTATATGTAGTTTACTTTAATGTTGATGTGATTTCTAGTCTGGAAAAGATATTAAGCTAACTGTGAAAATTGAAATAAATTGCTCTAAGCATAGAACATACCTAAAATTTAACATGTTATCAGAACTAAGGTGAAGGCAATGCCCAAGTAAGAGTGACAACAATCATCGAAGATAGTTGGGAATGGATAAAAGGATCAATGGATTCCTTATCCCTCTTCAAATTCACCGAGGGTGAAGTCGAAGCAGAGAATATTATCAGAATGGCGTAGCAGAAGTTTTTGATGGCCTACCTAAAGATCAGTTCAATGGGAAGTTCGGATCTAATGGTGGAAGGAAAGGCAGATGCCTTGGTTGCAATAAGTTCGACCATTATGCGAAGGAGTGTCCGAATGGTAGAGACACATCTCTTGACGAAGATGACAATCATTCCAGGGACATCTTCAATGATCAAAGGAATGACAGGTAATGAAAGGTCATCAAGGAAATGGCAAACTTTTCAAAGAAAGCAAGGAACCCCAGGTATGAAGAATCAAATGTTGTTTTTGATAAGATAAAGAAGCGTTATCTTGTATTGGCCCTCTCGTTCAGATTCTTTGGGAATCTAGCTTATTGATTGTAGTGCTTCAAGGCACTTCATCCGATAGTAGGGTGCACTCTCTAATTTGGTAGAGATGGAAACAATCGTGGGATTATACTTGGAGCCAATGCCACCTATCCCGGAAAGGGTGTAGGGAATGTTACCCCTCAATTGAATGAGGGTAACTCGATTTATTTACATAATCTCTTTTATGTACTTGATTGCAAGAAGAACCTGGTGTCCATCTCTGAAATGGAAGTCAAAGGTTTTAGGGTGGCATTCATCGATGGAAAGGTACATGTTAAAAAATAGAATTTTCAAATATGCTTTTTGTCATGGGTTCAGGGTTGGCAATTTGTATCAAGTTGCAGGATGGTCCATTAGGGATCATGTCAATTAACATATCATATCTATAACATCGAAAGTCTACCTATGGGGCCCTACCCGATGTGAATCAGATGGTGATAGGGATCCTTGAATTCAAGAAGAGTATGAAGGTACATGTTTGAGATGTACTGAAGGAAAATCTTATAAGGGGACCATCCCCCTCCTGCAGTAGGTCCACAGGTTTGGAACAACCCGAGGAGTTTGAGATTCATGATTGGGAATCTCATGTATACAGGTGGAAGAAAGCCCCCTATGGCTTGAAGCAAAACACCCCGGGCGTAGTATGAGAGGATTGATAGCTGTGAGATGAAGCTAAGATTCACTAAGAGTGAAGCTGATCCAAACCATTGTTTGAAGGTTGTGGATGATAGACCTCTTATACCAGCAACTTCTGAGGACGACCTATTTCAAACAGGTGCAGACCCTCTCACTTGCAGAAGTAAGAGGGAGTTGGATTCTAGATGTGGAATGGTAAACTGCAAGCCCGTGACTACCTCGAGGATCTTAACTTTAAGAAGTTATATCGTGATGATGCCGGACCAGATTTGGGAAATGCCTCTGAGTTCCATAAACTCATTTGCATTGATGTTCTTGGTGAACTTCCATTCGGACATATGTTTTGCAGTTAGCATGGTGAGCTCATATGTGGTTGAGCCTCACTGGATTGGTGCCAAGAATCTTCTGAGATATCTTCGGGGCACAATCTCTCATGGATTGAGATACACTATCGGAAATATGAAACTGCATGGTTATTCGAATGCTGATTGGGCATGCAATGTGGAGGATCACTAGAGCACTTCTTAGTGCTGGTTCTCTTTGGGTTCTACTTCGATGAGCAGGAAGTAGAAGTCGGTTGCTATAAGCACCGCTGAGACCGAATACATAGCTACGAGTATGATCTCGTATGAAGCTGCCTAGTTGTGGAAGCTCTTCAGTGAGCTGTTTGTACACATGATGAATACCATTGTGATTCTCTGTGACAACCAGAGGGGGGATTTGATTATTGAGGAATCCCGTATTTGATGATTGCTCCAATAGATAGACATCAGATATTGACTTATCTGGGATATGGTAAGTCGACGAGCGAGGAGGCTCCATCGCATTGAGACTGATGTACAGGTCACAGGCATTTTGTCAAAGCCCCCAGGAAAGGTCAAATTTGTGACTTTCTCGAACGACTTGGAGTCGTTGAGAGACCTTCTTATAAGGGTCCTGCATGTTGCATGCATTGAGCTCTGGGAGCTCTGGGGGGCTTGGGGTACGTACTAGAGCAACATACGACCACAGGGTGACTCACCCTCCCCTGGTGGTGTGCTATATACAAGATGATAGGTTCAACCTTCCCTTGTGATACCCCGTGGCAACTGTGGAACTGGATGATTAGTTCTCCTGTGGGCCGAGATGATTAGTTCTCTCGTGGCAACTGTGGAACAAGGTGATTAGTTCTCTTGTGGGTCGGGATGATTAGTTCTCCCGTGGCAACTGTGGAATAGGATGATTAGTTCTTCTGTGGGCTGGGATGATTAGTTCTCCATGGCAACTATGGAACAGGATGATTAGTTCTCTCGTGGCAACTGTGGAACAGGATGATTAGTTCTCCTGTGGGCCGAGATGATTAGTTCTCCTGTGGCAACTATGGAACAGGATGATTAGTTCTCCCGTGGAAACTATGGAATAGGATGATTAGTTCTCCTGTGGGCCGGGATGATTAGTTCTCCCGTGGCAACTGTGGAACAGGATGATTAGTTCTCCTTTGGGTCGGGATGATTGGTTCTCCCGTGAACAGGATGATTAGTTCTCCTGTAGGCGGGATGATTAGTTCTCCCGTGGCAACTGTGAAACAGGATGATTAGTTCTCCAGTGGGTCGGGATGATTAGTTCTCCCATGGTGACTGTGGGGTAGGATGATTCATTCTCTTGTGGACAGGATGGTTAGTTCTTCTGTCGAGGCATCCTACCCATGTAGTCTAGGACTCATGGGAAGTACCTCTCATTTGATCAATGAGTAGGGAAATGGGGTTAGGGAGCATAGTAGTACTATTGATGGATGCATCGATGTATTTACTGTACTCCCTATGCTAGGATGACCTCCATTGATCTGGGATCAATATGAGTGGTTTGAGACACTCTCTTGTGATATTGATCTTGGATCAATAAAACTAACTTTGGGCCAGTAAGTGTGATGTGACACACTCTCTTCAGATGAAACTGACTTCGGGTCAGTAGAGAATGGTATGAGACATTCTCGATCAATTCTTCTTCTTCATGGTTCAGCAGAGTAGAGCACAACAAATCAGAGCAAAGCAGAGCTCAACAGAGCAGAGTAGTGTAGGGCATTGGTGGCAGAGATAGTATAGTCGGACATATGGATTAGCGGATGGAGTTCTCCCTAGTTGAGAGGGAGCGTTAAAATTGGCAACTAGGGCCAAACTCCATGTGGGTCAACTTATTAATGGAAGCTGATATTTTTCTTGGATCCTTCTCATCGAGAGGTATAGGATTGATCTAAAGATCATCCGATTCCCATAAGTATTCATGGAGATGAATTTATTTGTGTAATGGGACAATTCGTCAAGGTTGGCCAACAACCAAATAACCCCACTTGTGCTCAACGTTTTAGTATAAATAGAGGTGGCTTTCAAGTCATTTCAACACACTTGGGATCTCTTCCTCTCTACTTGTCTTTGGGTTTTAGTAGGAGGAGAGATCCTAAGGGATAACGTTGCCCTGATCCAGAGGGCAGAAGCCAGAATTGCCGGCAATAGTTGGAACTGCCAGGAAAAGCCGGAATTGCCAGGAAAAGCCGAAACTGCTGGGAACTACCGGAACTGCTGGGAACTACCGGAACTGCTGGGAGAAGCTGGAACTGCCGGGAATTGCTGGGAATAGCTGGAACTGCCAGCAATAGCCGGAATTGTCGGAACTGTCGGGAATAGCTGGAATAACTGGAATTGCCGAAACTGCTGGAATTGTCGGGAACTGCTGGAACTACCGGGAATAGTTAGAATCGTTGGAACTGCCGGGAATAGCCGAAATTGCGGGGAATAGCAGGAACTGTCGGGAATAGCCGGAAATAGCTGGAATTGCCGGGAACAGCTGGAATTGCCGGGAATAGCCGGAACTGCGGGGAACAACCGGAACTGTCGGAAAAGCCGGGAAAGCTAACGCAGAGGGCAGAAGCCAGAATTGCCGGGAAAGCTGATGCAGAGGGCAGAAGCTAGAAATGTCGGGAAAAGCTGGAACTGTTGGGAATAGCCGAAATTGCCAGAACTACCTGGAACAACCAAAATTGCATAAATTGCCGGAACAACCAAAGTATTTGTCTCCGAAGGAGAGTAGCATGCAAGGGGCAACTAACTAATATTGGGACAGTTGTATGGTACTTAGCAGCAAATACACTAAGCATGCAATGTTACAGCTAGCATGCAAGGTACAACTAACATGCAACAACAAGCATGCAAAGGACAACAAGCATGCTAGGGACAACATGCAAGCTAGGGACAACAAGCAAGCAAGGTGCAGCTAGCACATAGGTCAGTATGGCAACATGGTGCAACAATGGCACATAATGCAGTACAATGATGGGTACAATCATGATTAATGAAGCATGATTAGATGCAACATAGTGATGATGGGTGTAGCATGGTGCAACATGGTGAGGTGCAGCATGATGACGAAATGCAACACAATGATAGGTGAAGGAGTCACCTTGGAGAATGAATTGAAGCAACATGTCTTCAACTGGTCTTATGTATCCTCTTCTTAGAGATGATCTATGCTCTTATCTAGATAAGTCAAAGTGTTGACTTCTGTTGTAAACGTACTATGTCTCTCTCTCTTTGCTGAACTATTGAAGAACATATAAGAAGAATTGATCAAGGGTTTCCCCACATTGGGGTTTGTCCCTGGCTAGCGCCACACCTTGTGTCCTCTTGTCTTGGCTTGTCTTCTACGATTTATGTTTATGTTCTATCTGTAGTTTACTTTAATGCTGATGTGATTGCTAATTTGGAAAAGATATTGAGCTAACTGTGAAAATTTCTCTAAGCATAGAACATACCTAAAATTTAACAAATGTTGATGGCCAAAATCCACCATGATCAACCTTAAGGAAATACCCCAGTCAGGGCTCCAACTAGACCCTTATTTGTTTGGGATGGTGATTTCACCTGGTTATAGGCCTGAGTGCCTCAACCCAAATCTAACCTAAACTAAATGCCTAATATATTCTAAAACTAATCTAAATGCAAGAATCTACTCTAACTTTTACTTGTTGGTGAATGATATTGATTGTTGATGTTAATAGGCAAAAGGAAAGACTTGCCTTCCCTTGCTGGTTCTTGAAGAAGGCAGTCTTTTTAATGGGTTGAAATAGGGCTCAAATAGGCTTCAGGGATGCCTCCTTCTACGTAAGGAAACTATTAAATATGCATTTCTAAATGCAGATGCAATTTAATTTAAATATGCAGACAACAAAAGGAAATCTAATTTATCTTGACTAAAAGGAGTATTAGTCTTAATTCCAATGAAGAGTAGAGATAAAAAGAATGGACTGAGATTGAACCTAAGATTGAGATGGGCTAAGAAGTCATAGAAATAGTTCATATGGCTTGTATCGATTCAAGCAAATATGCGTATACAATTATCTGATAAATAGTTACGAGATCCTAGCATTGCATGTACTTGGATTCAAATCACCATGATTGCATTCAAGACAAAAAGTAATCTATCATACTACATAAATAGTTCTCGTAGTATAATAGTAACTACAATCGAAACGAATATGGAATTAAATTGGTAAATAGTTAACAACTAACACATACAAGCTTGCTTAAATGCAATATTCAATTTTGATTTAACAACTGACAAGTTATATAAAGTTAGGTTTAAATGAATTTTAAATAAGCATCAATTGATACATAATTACCATTGAAATTTGTAACTAGGTTTGGTCTTTATAATATTTTATGTACTCCTGATTTTATATATATTTGATGTAAATGAAAAAGTAAATATATTATTATTTTATAGCATGGGTTTCATGCTCAAGGTTAATATATTCTAGGTCAAAGCACCCATCGTGTGCTTGTAGGTTTTGTCATAGAATCGAGAAATCAAAAGAGTCATTGTCATATGTATTAGACCCTATTGGGCATTTTGTAACAAATCAAAAGAATCTAATTTTGAGTAAAGTGTCAAAATGCCCCTCCAAGACCAAGTCGGCCAACGAAGAAGAAGTTAGCCTAATTAGGGCTATTCACCCTCCTTGAAAGCCTATATACAAGAGAAAATTTCACCTCATTTGGAGACTCACTCATTCGATCGAGGAACCAAGAAGGCAAACGAAGGTCTATACGGAAGAAGGAAAGACAATTTCGATTTTCTTTTTCTCTATCTCTCACACGTGCGAAGGAGGCTAGGGTGTTTGCAGCTACAAGGGCAAAATTTCTGAACTACAAAAGAAGGGACAAAATCTGAAGTAAAAAAGTCATGTTAATCATCTACAAGCCTTTGAACAAGAAGTAGCCCAAGCGAAGGAAAGAGGAAGCCTAAAGAGCCCAAAATCACCCACACGTGTGATGTTGCAGCAAATTGCAGGGGGGTCATGTTGAGAAATCTAGGGCATGAATAGTTAAAAGATTTCTCTGCTCGATAATTGCTTGTAATATACTTTTACTTCTTAGCTTATAGTCTTTTATTTGTTATGTTATTATTGTGTTCTTTTCATCAAGACAATTACCAATATGCACAATAAAAGGCAAGTGACACAGTATGTAGGCTTGTCAGCCAGGGCCAAAAAACCCGATCAAAATTCTTCTTCTAGATCTTCAATTGATGAGTACCAAGACCATGACAAAGACCCTTGACTCTCGTATCCTCTCAAGAAACTTGTCACCAACCTTGATGCTCTGTCACTTCTCTTCCTTGACTTTCTTCTTGATCTTGAACTGCTTTCGGCTCCTTCTAGAGAAGCTCGGTCTCTATCCTTCACACTGGCTTCTCCTCCGCTTCCTATAGAGAAAATCGGTCTCTATGATCTTGCTGGCCTCCTCTAGAGAATCTTGGTCTCTAGATCTCTATGTCGGTTACCCAGAACAAGTACCCCAGAAGAATCCTCCTTCGCTTGCCCAGAAGAAACTCTCCTTATCACTTCTTTGCACTTCTGTTTAGTTGCCTCCTTCTTCGCACTTCTTCACTGAATGCTTGACGAGTTGCTTGCCTTTAAGGAGGCCGAGTGTGGCTATATATACACTTCATCTCATGTCCTTTAGGCTGACATGATCACAAGTAATTAGGCCGACTTCTTCTAGCATGTTCTTCCATCGTTGTAGGCCTACTTGAACAGGATAAGTAACAAGGTCTTGGAGGATATTTTACATAGACAAGTTGGACCTTTTACAAAGTGTAACATGACTTCATTACATGACAATGACTATCATTTTATGACTAGATGACAAATAATTCCTAAAGACTCTCAATGGGAGTCTTGACTCGAAAACAAAATCTCTTGCTCATGAAACCCATGAAGCAAGTCAATACAATAATTTTATTTTTCTTCTTTACATATCATTACATAAAATTATAATTACATGTCATTATGAAGACGAAACCTAGTTACACTTTTCAATAGGCTGAAGTTGCAGGATTGTAGTGAGGGACGAAGTTTGTTGTGGGGGGCCGAAGTTTGTTGCTGGGGGTCGAAGTTGAGCATTTGGAAGAGATTTGACTTGGTTTGGCTTGGTGAAGAAAAGCACATCCTCAAAAAGGTTGACTTGGTCTTGGAAGGGTCTTGGTTAAGGCCTAAGGGTCTTGGAATTCGTTGTTTGAGGATTCTATAAGAAGAGAAGAGATTTTTGTGGGTTTTCCTCTCAAGGAGAGGTTTTGGCCCTGGCTAGCACATCTTGTGTCCATTTGTTCTATTGATCTGCATGTTTTGGTAGTTTTTTGATGATAAGAACACTATAATAATAAGAGAAGAAGAAGCTAATCATAAAGAAAAGTAAAAGAATATCACAAGCAATGATCAAGTTAAAGAGAAATCACTTCAATTGAAGCCCTATTGATTTCTCAACAATTACCAATAGTGCTAAAACAAATAATAAATACTTATCTGGAACAATAGATAAATCGAAACTGAAAATATCTTTATTCATAATCAAATTTAAACAATAGTGCTCTTATCTATTACAAAATAAAGAGTTTCTACCAGATCCCAGCATTGCATGTACTTGGATTTAAATCACCATGATTGCATTTAAGACAAAATGTAATTTGTCAACAATTGAAACAAATATGAAATTAAACTGGTAAATGTTGAGAAATCTATAGGGCAATAGTTAGGATGATTTCTCTTTCCTTGATAACTGCTTGTGATGTCTTTTTACTTCTTATTTATTAGTTTCTTCTCTTATTATTATGTTCGTTCTTATCATCAAACATCTACCAAAACAAGAACAATAGTACACAAGAACATAGGATATAGGCTGCAAGTCAGGGCCAAAACCTCTCCACTTGACAGGAAAACCCTTAAATCTCTTCTCTTCTTGTAGATTCTTCAATTGATGAATTCCAAGACTATCACCCTTCTAATACCAAGTCTAGCCTTCTTGATGATGTGCTTTCCTTGTCCAAGTCAAACCCAGTCAAATCTCTTCTAGCAACACAACTTTGGCCCCCAACAACATAATTTTGGCCTCTACTGCAGACATGAAAATTTCGGCCTTCCTAGCAGCCGATGGTTCCACACGTGTGAGCCTATTTCAGCCTTCCCAGCAGCCGTTGTTTCCACACGTGTGAGCTTATTTCGGCCTTCCAAGACTTCTTTAGATCTTCACTTGGCTTTCTTTCTCTTCTAGGGCTTGAGGATGACCAAATGAGCCCTCCTTCAACTTTCTTTCTGCACTTCTTTCAAGTTCAATCCTGCAGCAACAAAACCCTACCCCAACAATAGAAACCCTAGCTTCCTTCGTTTGCACGTGTGAGGAGAGAGAGAGAGAGAGAAAAATAGCCCAAACACTTGATCTTCGTTGTCCTCCTTCCTTCACTAGCCTCTTTCTTCTTTTTCTTTGCTCACTTGATGAGAGAATGAATTGTGTCTCTAGGAGGTTGAGTTCCCTCCTATATATAGGCTTTCCAAGGTGGACGGATTTCTACAAATTAGGTTGACTTCATTGCTGGGAGACTGACTTGGACTTGGAGGGTTTCTTGACCCTTCAAAATACAAAAATAATTCTTTTTACAAGTTACAATGTGCCCGAAGGGGTCTTCAACATATGACAATGACTCTTTTGACTTCTTGACCTATGACAAACGCTAGAAGCACTTAATGGTGTTGGCATTATGATACAGGTATTGTCCTTGATGGCAACTCACTCAGATGAAAGTTCACAGTGTAGCAGGTCAACAACAAAGGATTACAGATCAGACTCCAAAGAATGAAGAAAGAGAGTATATGCTGGTTCCAAGGCGCGTATACACGCGGTTTAATAGAACAAAAGTAGCGTATAATGTATACACACACTTTCACAAGAGGAAAAGCGCATACATGTTGGAAAACCAAGTTTTTGGTCCAAGGTATTTGATCCAAGGTATTTTAGTCCAAGGCAATTGGTCCAAGGTATTGACCCTAGGTATTGGTCCTAAGAGGTTTTGGTCCAAGGTATTGAGAAAGGCCTAAGAGTATTAAGGAGGAGAAGATCATTAGGCCAAGGTGTGCAAGCAATGAGATTCTAAGGAATACTTCTATCTGAAGTATATATTATGTTGTAGGGTTATGTTCGGGACTAGATTTGAAATATTCATGTGCACCTTGAGTTCAACATTGGATTAGGAATCATGAGATTTGAAATGACTTATCCTTGAATGATTTGCTATTGGGAGTAACCAGATTTGATGTTTTGCGCCTGTTCTATTTGTTATCTATCATGATCTGGGTTTGTCTGAAGTCTGGAATTGCAGCAAAGTTCTGAGTCAAAATTTGCAGATCTTTACGCAGGTGCATCTCGGCCAAAGCGCGTGTACACGCAGGTTCGACTCTTCCAAGTAACGTATACAAAAGAAAATCTTATGTTCGGATCTGATTGATCTATCTGGTCAAATTCTGTTGTTTTACTGTTGTCTGTCAATGAAGTCCTCTTAGACCTGAACGTAGAACTGTTGTATAAGGAAATTGAGTCTGTTTAATTGATTGATTGAGAAGGAAAGGTGATCCTTGCTGCTATCTATTTTGAACTTTGTAATATGACAGTAGATCTTCAAAATGTCACTGATTGGTAAAGTCTGTGGTTCAGAAGTTTATGATTCAGTATCTTTAGAGACATACGCAGGTTGGGTTAAAGGAAGTAGCGTATACACACAGGTTGGGTTAAAGGAAGTAGCGTATATACTCTAAGCCATGATTTTTGAGGTTACAACTAGACTCGAATGATGATGCAGGGTTCTGGGTTCAGCACAGTGTTCTGGTGTCAGTGATTTGATTGTTCAGATTAACTGAATATTGGTTGATGCAGTTTAAGTTTAAAAGGCTTTGATGGGTCCAGTATGAAAATTTGATGAAACATGGCCTTCAGCTTATGGTGTTGTGATCCAAGAGTATCCAGTTTGAAAATTCATGAAACGTGGTCCCTGGTGGAAGAGTGGAGTTTTCTGTAGGCTGGCACATATGTACTAGTAAACATATTGGCTAGTACAAGTGTTAGGGGGTTGTAGCGCCCTTCCAGTAGAAGCTGGAAAACGAGAGAAGGTTGTAACCTTCTGTAGGTAGAAGCTTGCGTACTGGTATGAGTCTGCACCAGTACAAGATTGTAAACAAATTTTCTTATTATTAAAAGAAGACAAAGATGACAACAACAGGTGGTTTTTATCCACATTGGGTTTCCACCTTAAATCTTGGTGTTCATGTGTGTTGCTTATGTGTGATGCTTTATTCTGCTTTTACTGCACTGTCTAATAAATCTCTGATATACTGGTTTAAGCTCAACACATGATACACTGTCTAAATCACAAGTTCTCTGCATATATGCTGGTTTCTTTAAGCACAGTGGCGTGTACACGCTAGATCACTTCACTGAAGTAGCGTATATAAATCTGTTTGGGAAATAAAATTATTGATCTGATAACACTGATTCACCCCTTCTCAGTATTATTTCCAACAAATGTTTGTTTGACCTCTAAAATAAAAAATCTCGAGCATGAAACCCATGGTCCAAAAATAACAATAGTAATTTTTCTTTCATTTTACAATATACAAGAATCAAAAGTACATTTCATATTTATGAAGACTGAACCTAGGTACACGTTTTTCAACACTCTCTTTTAACTAGGGAGGTATTCATAAATGGTACATGGACATTCTCAATTTGAACACTAAGATAACACCAACATTGTCACATAGCAAGGCCTTGATTAACAACTTTAATCCCTGCCAGACTTCTAGTCCTATATTAGTGCATTAGCCCAAGATCCTTCATATTGAATTCTACTGCTAGTTGCTTCTTGCATTCTTGGATTTGATCTTCTACACCTGTCAAGAGAAGATCATCCACATACAGAGGAATAATCACAGGCTCACCTTTTACAACCGTGATGTAGAGGTTCAGATCAACATAACTCTTTGTGAAGCTTAATCTTTGTAGGTATGCACTTGTCCTAGCATACCATGCCTTTGGAGCTTGCTTAAGGCCATATAATGCCTTCTTCAATTTGCAAACATTGCTTCTCAATCTTTGACTTCAAATCCCAAGGGTTGCTCTATATAGATTTCCTCATCAATTGTGCCATTCAGAAATGCAATCTAGACATCCATTTGATGTATATTCCATCCCATCAATGCTACTAAAGAGACCCATGAGTGTTTAGTTGTATACCTTGCCGTTGGAGCAAATGTCTCTTTATAATCGAGGTCGTCTTGTTGAGAGAAGCCCCTAGCCACAAATCTTGCCTTATACTTGTCAATACTTTCGTCTGCCGCATGTTTGATCTTTTAAAACCACTTGGAAGTTACCACAGACTTGTCTTTAGGCCTAGGTACAATCTCCCATACCCCATTCTTCATTATCGATTGATATTCTTCATCCATTGCATCTTTCCATTCTTCATGATTGACAACTTCTTCAAAAGTGGATAGCTTTGCTTCTGTCAACTTCGTCATATATACTGCATACCATGAATATCTTTTGGGATTCTTGCTTTCTCTAAATGTTCCTTAAGCTACTCAATGACCCAATGCATCTAATAGGGTAGATTTGAACCAATTAGGTCTCTTTGTAGACTCGGGGATTGACATAGGTTAAATAGGTTCACTGGGACCTTCATCCTCATAATTTGATTCTTCTTCCTCCCTAGTAACTTACTTTTCACATACTGAAAGTTCTTCATCATCATAGTCCACAGTTTGATTTCTTGAATGCAATACTTTCGTCAAATATCACATCTCGATTGACTTCTATTCGGTGTCCTTCTTTTATGTTGATCTTAAAGGCCTTAGAAGAATTATGGTAGCCAATGAATGTTCCCTTCATGTCTGATGAATCCAACTTCTTTCTTTTGTCCTTTGGTATATGAATATAGACATGACAACCACAGATTCAGAGATGATCCATGCTTGTTTTCTTCCTAGTGAATGCTTCTTTAGGGGTCATGTTATCTAGTGATCTGTGGGGACTTCGATTTTGTATGTAAACAACTGTCTTTGTAGCTTCACCCCACAAAAATTTCGGCAAATCTTGCTCATGTAGTATAGCTTTTACACTTTCTTCAATGGACCGATTCTTTCGTTTTGCAACTTCATTTTGCTCTGGATTATATGGGACTATCAACTTCCTCTTAATCCCAGACTCCTTATAGAAGACTATAATTTCCTTGGATGTGTATTCTTCTCCATTATCAGACCTCAATGTATATTCAATTCTTGAAATTTGATAAATACTTCATCCTTGGATTTCATTAAGTAAACCCGAGTTTTCTTTGAATGGTCATCTATGAATTTGACATAATATAAATGACCTCCGAGTGACTTTGGAGTCATAGGACCACAAACATTGGAGTGAATAAGATCCAAGATTTCTTTTGACCTTGAAGCACTGCTTCCAAATGGTGTCTTGGTGTTCTTACCCAATGCACATCCCTTGCATACTCCTTCATGATCTTCTTTTAGTTCAGGGATGCCATACACAATAGAATTTAGGATTGGTAAGAGTTTGTATCTTCCTTCACGGATCCCAATCATTTTTGCATTTTCTATGCTTGAGTTTTTACCCCATACTACTACCTTTCCATCAATGAAAAAAACTCTATCACCCTTGTCTTCTAGACATGAAATGGAAAGTAAATTCTTGTGCAAACCTGGAACAAATAAGATATTGTTGAGATGAATGTTTCCTCCATTCTCCAGCTCAAATGAAGTCGATCCAATTCCTCTCACATGGTAGATATTGTTGAGATGAATGTTTCCTCCATTCTCCAGCTCAAGTGAAGTTGATCCAATTCCTCTCACATGGTAGCTTTTATTGTAAGAGGACTTTCCTTTTGCTAATGTCTTTAATTGCTTGTGTTGATGTCTTGAAGCTCCACTGTTGATCACCCAAATATTTTTATCTTGAAATGTACTAGTGAGTGATCTTGGTCACTTCCTTCTTAAAAGAAAATAGGAGATCCCATACTTCTTTGATGCCCTTCTTGAGATGACTTGCCACCTTAGTACAATTCTTTGGGAACTTCTTCAGTGTAGTAGAGATCTTCATTATGCCCTTATAGCCAACCTTAGCTTTGATACCGTGTTGAGAAATGTATTGGGCAATAGTTAGGATGATATTTCTTTCCTTGATAACTGTTTGTGACGTATTTTTATTTTTTCTTATTTATTAACTTCTTCTCTTATTATTATGTTCGTTCTTATCATCAAATAACTACCAAAACAAGAAGAACAATAGTACACAAGAACGCAGGATATAGTCTGCAAGTCAAGGCCAAAACCTCTCCATTTGAGAGGAAAACCCCAACAAAAGAATTTCAGTCTCTACTGCAGTCTGCTGGTCTGAAATTTTCGGCATTCCTAGTAGTAGCTGCTTCCACATGTGTAAGCTTATTTCGGCCTTCCAAGACTTCTTCAGACCTTTGCTTGAGTTTCTTTCTCTTCTAGGGCTTGAGGTCCTGAGGATGACGTATTGAGCCCTCCTTCGATGTTCTTTTTGCACTTCTTTCAAGTTCGATCCTACAACAGAAAAACCCTAACCCAATTGTAGAAACCCTAGCGTTCTTCCTTTGCATGTGTGAGGAGAGAGAAAAATAGCCAAAACACTTGATCTTTGTCCTCCTTCCTTACCTTGAGCATGAAACCCATGCTCCAAAAATAACAACAATATTTTTTCTTTCATTTTACAATATACAAGAATCGAAAGTACATTTCATATTTATGAAGACTGAACCTAGTTACACATTTTTCAACGGTAAATAGTTAACAGCTAACACATACAAGCTTTCTTAAATGCAATATTCAATTCTGATCTAACAACTGACCAATTTTATAAAGATAGCTTTGTATGAATATGAAATAAGCATCGATTGATATAGAATTAATGATAGGGCTAAAACAATCAATAAATACTTATCTGAAACATTAAATAAATCGAAACTTTTTTTTTTCTTCCATAATTAGATCTGAACAATAGTGCTCTTATCTATTACAAACCAAAAAATTTCTTTGCCCTAGTCTATCAGAAAACCAATTTTCTACGAAGCAAGTCTCTTACAGTAGTGCAAAAAGCCTTTCTTTTGTAGAAAGTGGAACCCTTGGCTCCAAATCAAATCCAAAATCAGATCCAAAATGGAATCTATTTCAATTACAATGAAATTCTGATTTTGATGCCTGATTTTAGAGCTGGATTTGTTTTTTTGTTTCTTTGTTGCTCCAACTCCTCCTCTGAGCTTCAGGTCATGATTTTCTTCAACCAACTTTGCAAACAAATTAACAAAAATATGATTAAAAGTATAACAAATTTGCAAACAAAATCTAAATTACAAAACTGTTAGAAAACAAACATTCTGGTTAAAATTCAAATCAGTTAATTAATGAAAATTTAATGTAAGTTTCGTGCTATGATATCTCAGGTAAATGTGAATTCCGGAAACAAATCCATAACAGTAAAATCTCTTGGCAAACCAATTCTCCCAAAAGGTTACTCATAAAATTGAGTTGGTTACAAACAAGCCCTCATGTGCCCTTGAGATATGATCGTTCAAAGTTGGAGTTTTGAAACTAATTGAACTTTTTTTTAACATTAGTTCGAGGTATGTTTTTTGGTTTTAATAAACTAAATGAAAGAAAATAGAAAAAATGAAAATAAAATTAATTTAAAAAATTAGAAGTCAACGCATATGGTTGATTTAGTGGGGGATTAGTAGTTTATGAAGTGATGTAGGGAGGGCGTAAGTGAGTGGAGGAAGGGCCCCACCACAAATTTTTTATAACAAAACTTGCCCCCTATTACAGTAAAATCTCTTGGCAAACCAATTCTCCCAAAAGGTTACTCATAAAATTGAGTTGGTTACAAACAAGCCCTCATGTGCCCTTGAGATATGATCGTTCAAAGTTGGAGTTTTGAAACTAATTGAACTTTTTTTAACATTAGTTCGAGGTATGTTTTTTGGTTTTAATAAATTAAATGAAAGAAAATAGAAAAAATGAAAATAAAATTAATTTCAAAAATTAGAAGTCAACGCATATGGTTGATTTAATGGGGGATTAGTAGTTTATGAAGTAATGTAGGGAGGGCGTAAGTGAGTGGAGGAAGGGCCCCACCACAAATTTTTTATAACAAAACTTGCCCCCTATTTATATCGTATGCTTGATGCTCCCTTTGTCATCTCAAGGTATCGACAGTTTTGGCCCAATCCATTTTTAATGATTCAAGAAATAGCCCAGTGGGATGGTACAAGAAAATTTGGCATTGTTTGCTGGATAAATTGCCGTTTTAGGTCCCGTCTATCGGAGGTCTCAAACACTCGGTTTTTTGGCTTGGGTGAATGAGGGCCGGTGGCCCGATGATTGATTGAATGTTCAACTGTGTGTTGGTTTAATAACATAGTGGGTCGGGTGTTTTGAAATATGAGTTATAAGTTAGAAAGAAAGAAAGAAAGAAAATTATGTTAATGTCCACGAGGCTAAAGATAACCTATGGGACAGATTTCTTCTTCATCTGCTTGATGTATTCAACCCTTTTTCTGTGAAGCCTCACAATAAATGTTCCCTGCGTCTCGACAAACCCCTCGCTAAATAGATTATCCTAAGAGCTAGCTGCCACATATTTGCATAACTTTCCCTATTGTCTTTGAAGGCCTCACGTTCTAAAATGAAATGCTTTTCTGTTTCCACTTTTCCAGAAGAAAAAAATGCATACTCGTTTCCTCCCACACTTCTTTTGGCCTTTTCCAGCACCCTGTTTCACAACGGAGTTGATGAGAATTAGTCCTTAACTGAGCAATAAGAATTTTGGCTCTTGTAATATATATGGTGGGCCCCCTTCACGTGTTACGTAGGTTGTGAGGAGAGAGTTATAATGTGTTTATATCTGTGATATATAATGTGTTGTATTTATTTATAATATGATTTATGTTATTTTTTTTAAATAATATATTTCAAAGTATTTTATATGTATTTATTACATATTATCTTATAATTATATTATTTAATATAAGGTTTAAAATTAATGAAAAATCAATTAATTAATAAGAATTAATATAAAATCATATTTACATATAAATTAAATTAAATTGTATTTACTATTTACATATTTTAATTAATTAATGAATTTATGCACTTTTGTAAAACAAGTAATAAAATACATATATACATGTTTTAAGCCCAGGTGATGAAAACGTCCCATTTTTCAAACGATTCAGCAGAATCAAGTGAAATTTCTGTCGTTGGAAAGTTGGCAGGGAAACAAATGCAATGGAGTCATCAAAAGCGAAAACCAAAGAAAAGTTAAAATCACTCAAAATAAAGCATTCCTTTTTTGGGGAAACTTGGGGAAACTTTCAGGAATCGTTTTTCTAGTGATGAAAAGCGCCCTCTGCGTCCCCTCCAATTTTTTTGCTATTAACAATTAAAAACACAAAATATTACAAAAATTAGAAATTTTATTATAATTAAAAAATGAAAATAAAAACTAAAGGATAAATTAAAACTTTAAAACATAATCATTCACATTTCTCATTAACCCTATGATTTTACCTTGCTGCCCAACGTTTTCCTTTTGTTGTCGCTCGACATTTTACCTTGCCGCCCAAGATTTTCCTATTGTCGCCTCGACATTTTCAATTTCACAATTTGCTATGATTTGGTTTTACCATCGATCCGGGGCTTGAGACATTTGGATTTGTGACTTGGAGTTGCCGAATTGAAGCTGCGATTTTCATTTTGTGACTTGGAGCCATCGGATTGGAGTTGCGATTTATTATTTAGTACTTTTTGAGAAATTTACTAGTATTTTTAGTACTTTCTATGTTTACTTTTAGTTTAGTATTCTATGGCTATTTTAAACTTCAGCATAATGTCATTGCCATATGATGAATTACTTTCAATGTGCATTGTGTAATTCAATTGTCAAACGATTAATTTAATTTAGATGTACCTTGCATAATATTAATGCCCATTGTCAAATGACGAATTTAGATGGAACATTGCATAATGTCAAATGATAATTCTGATTCATAATAGTCTAATACGAAACGATGATCATATTTAGATGTACATTTCATAATTATTAACATTTACTTTTTGCTAAATTAGTTATTGACATATTGTTGAGATTTTATTTTTTATTTTTATATATTAATTTTTTAATAATTTATAATTTTATGCTCCGACGTCCCCCCGTTTCCCCCAAAATTTCCCTAATTTTGGGGTTGCTTATATACGACTCCCTTGTGCGTATCCCTGCTTCCGTGTTTCGCCGTCTCGAAAACTCGATGGAACATTGAAATAAAGCAAACCAAAGCAATCCAAAGGTGGTATTAGCAAAATTCATATGTAGGGCCCCACAATATTGAGAAAATTAAGGGGAATTGAGGCCTCAACAGGTTACAAGCCAACTCACTAGCTTTTCACAAATATGCCTTAATTAGCCTACATGTGTGATCTCTAGTGTTGACCACATGCAATAAATGTTCTCCAAATGGCATGTCCAAGGCTAATGTGGTGTCCAAAGTAGTGTAGAAGCGTGTCTAGTCCATGGTTTGAGGGTTGGCCCTCAAACCCACCTCTTTCCCTTCCGTGGGGTCCCAAGGTTTATTTGAGGCACCACAAAGTGGTCTCCATTGGTCTCCAAGTCCTCAAAGTGGCCTCCTCTACTCTAATATCAAGGGCTTTTCAGGTGCAATGAGCCCTCCCTATCTCTCATGGTGAGACCATCCTCGTCTAGGCTTTGAATCAATTTCCCTTCGTCAATTGGTGTCAAGGCTAGTTTGTTAGGATATTCTGACACATAGGAAATAGTTAAGTATAACTTGGTTTAGTGTAGAGTTAGGTAAAGTGTGTTTCTTTATTATGTACTTTTGTAACTTACAATCCGACGGTCACAATATGTAGTGATCCGATGATTCATTATCTCCTCAGTATTACCGACACTTGATCTGTGGCTTAACACCCGATCGGCCCATGATCTCTATTTAAAGAGCATGGAGGGTCATTTGTAGGGTAATTGTTCATGAGAGAAGCTTATGTAAATTTTCATTCTTTTATTAATAAATTGCCTGAAGTGGCCGCGTTGGCTTAGGCTGTGGACTATTTCCCTCTTTGGGGGTTTTAACCACGTCAACAATACTGGTGTATTGATTTGTGTTCTGTTTGTGAGCGGTGTCCTCTGGTGTTTTGTCTGAGGAACTTACCCTGTAAATTCCTACATGGTATCAAAACTATTTGAGGGCCGCATCCGTTGGTGATCCAAATCTGAAGCCGGTAGAACTGCATCCGATTGTCGTTTCCTAGATTTACTGTTACTGACTGCTTTCGGGCCAAAAGGACTGCTCTATTGTGTTAGGAGCATCTGTTCCAGTGAGTAACCCCTTTCGTTTGACGCGAAAAGGTTTCCGGTAGCCCTAACTACGTCATTTTTAAGATTTGGAGGTATACAATGTTTATTTGCAGTTTTTAGTTATTTTATCTCTGTTTATTTCGGTTTATTTAGCTCTTTGTTTTTTTTATTAAGGGATCGAAGTTCAAGACCCTTAGACTTCTCTTGGAAGGTGTTAAGGTTAGAAGATGGTAACCTTATCTATTCCATTCTTACTAAGTTGGGACCAACCTACTCTGTGTTTGTTTCCACCTTCCATTCTACAAGAGAACCCTTCATTTCTCAAGGACAAGACTACAAGTTCCCTTCCTTTGATGCTTTTTGTGATTCTTTAATAAGAGAACAAGAAAAACTCTTACATCTTGGTCTTTTTAATCTTGGAAACTCTTCTAAGAAAGCCTTAGCCGCCCAACAACAACCAAATTCAAAGAATCCTAAGAAGCCGTATCCTAAAAAGAATGGTCCTAAACCAAACAAGAGTCCTAAGCCATTTTAGTCTCAAAATGAAAAGTCATTTCAACAAAATGATAAGGCAAATAAAAACAAAGGGAAGAAGACTGATAGACATTGCCACTTTTGTAATCAAGATGGCCACTTCGAATCCAAATGCTTTAAGAAGATGGAAGCCTTGAAAGCAGCAATGAAGAAGCATAACATCCATTTGGGGCACTCAACAACTTCAACTTCATCTTCAGGAATAACACTTTCTGCATGTGGTTGTCAAGCATCTTGGTCTGGATATGCAATAAATGTATCTTCTTCTTATCATTCTCATGAGTGGCTCATTGATTCTGGAGCTTCTTATCACATGGCCAAAAACAAAGCCATGTTTTCTTCTTTAAATGATTGTAACACCAAAAATATATATGTTGGTGATGATAGATCTCTTAATGTTGTAGGGACTGGAACTGTTCGTATAGACAATGGTTAATTCAATGATGTATTATGTGTTCCAGCCTTATCCTGCAACCTTCTATCTGTATATCAGATAACTCATTAAGGTGAAGGCTTTAAGAAGATGGAAGCCTTGGAAGTAGCAATGAAGAAGCATAACATCCATTTGGAGCACTCAAGAACTTCAACTTCATCTTCAGGAATAACACTTTCTGCATGTGGTTGTCAAGCATCTCGGTCTGGATATGCAATAAATGTATCTTATTCTTATCATTCTCATGAGTGGCTCATTGATTCTGAAACTTCTTATCACATGGCCAAAAACAAAGCCATGTTTTCTTCTTTAAATGATTGTAACACCAAAAATATATATGTTGGTGATGATAAATCTCTTAATGTTGTAGGCACTGGAACTGTTCGTATAGACAATGGTCAATTTAATGATGTATTATGTGTTCCAACCTTATCCTGCAACCTTCTATCTGTATATCAGATAACTCATTCAGGTGTAGGTAAAATCATTGAATTTTCACCTCACGATGTTGTAATTAAGGACCTTAGAGATCCTAGACAGATTTTAGCTACTGGCATTGCTGATGATTCTACAAGATTGTATAAGTTTAACAACTTTCGGTCATCAAATCTTCCCTCGGTATTTCTTAATTTTCATTGATGATTTCTCTAGATGCACTTGGGTATACTTCTTAAAACTCAAGAGTGAAGTATTTAACATGATCTTGGCCTTTAAGGCCTTTGTTGAAAAACAAGCTGGACATCAAATTCTTAAGCTAAGCTCTAATAATCGCTGAGAATATGTTAACAACAAATTCATCAACTTTTGCACTGAGAATGGAATTCAAATGCAACATATTGTTCCATGTACTCCACAACAAAATGGTGTAGCTGAAAGGAAGAATCGCACCTTAAAGGAAATGGCTAATTGTATGCTTCAATCTAAAGGACTTAGTCTTAATTATTGGGCAGAAGTAATTAACTGTGCAAATTACATAATAAATCGCACTCCTACTAAGGTTTTAAAGAATATCACTCCAGAAGAAGCATAGAGCTCAATTAAACCAGATGTAAGTCACTTTTGTGTTTTTGGAAGTGAAGCATGGGCCCATATTCCAGATGAGAACCATAAAGCTTTCGAACCTAAGAGTGAAAAATGTATTTTTGTTAGATATTCTAAAGATGTCAAAGGATACAAACTTATTCCACTTAAGTCCAAAAATGTTATAGAAGATATGTAAAGTTTGCTGAAAATATATTGGCCTACGAGCTTAGTTCGGCGGATGTGCCACCTCTCTCCATCCCTTCTACTACTGAAAATATTTCTTCTTCAGATGATGATGACAACAAGGATGACAATCCTCCCCCACCTTCTCAGGATCCTCATTCAGCTCCTCAACTTCCAAAATGGGTCCGTGCTACTCGGGATGCAGCAAGTGCTCTTGCCGGTGATCCTACAGATCAACGACGTACACGTTCTCAGTTGGATTGAGCCTCTTTTTTACTAGCTCAAGCTTCAACTAATTATGGTTCTGACACCTTTGCAGAAGCTTCAGGCCATCGAGATTGGGACACAGCTATGAATGAAGAATATTGTTAATATTGGCCAATGATACATGGGATCTTGTTCCCCTTCCAAAGGGACGAAAACTTGTTAGATGCAAATGGGTTTACAGAACCAAGTATGGACCAGATGGAAAAGTTGATAAACATAAAGCTCGTCTTGTTGCTAAGGGTTTTTTCACAGGTTGAAGGCATTGACTACACTGAAACCTTCTCCCCTGTTGCCAAAATGAACGCTATCTGCCTTGTTCTTTCCCTTGCTGCCTCTTCAAAATGGGAAGTCCATCAGATGGATGTTAAATCTGCCTTCTTGCATGGGGACTTGCATGAAGAAATCTGTATGGAACAACCCATTGGCTTCATCCAAACAGACTCCAGCCTTGTATGTCGACTTAAGAAATCCCTTTATGGTCTCAAGCAAGCCCCTCGGGCTTGGTATGCTAAAATGGATAGCTTTCTTTTAGAAACTGGATTTTCTAGGTGTCATTCTGACAATACTGTCTACACCAAGAAAGTGGGTAAGTCTATTATCATTCTTGTTCTTTATGTTGATGATCTTATCGTTGCTGGTAGTGATCCCAACCTTATAAACCATGTGAAGTTATGCCTTATAAAGAAGTTTGAAATGACAGACTTAGGACACTTGCATTATTTTCTTGGTCTTCAAGTCTTGCAATCCAAGGAAGGTATTTCCCTTTCCCAGTGCAACTATGCATGTGATCTTCTACGCCATTTTCACATGGAAGACTGTAAGCCAACCCCTTCTCCCTTTCAGTCTGGAGCCAAGCTTTTAGTCACTTGTACTTCCCCTGAAGTTGATGCTACCTTATACCGTTAACTTGTAGGAAAACTTTTGTATTTAACCCATACTCGTCCTGACCTTTCCTTTGCTATTGGCCTTATTGCTCGGTTTATGCAAAACTCACATGAAAGTCATTGGAATGCAGCTAAAAGAATACTTCGTTATGTTCAAGTTACTTTCAGTTTGGGATTCATTACAATGCATAAGCATCTCCTCTATTGGTTGGTTTCACTGATTTTGATTGGGTTGGTGACCCTGATGATTGGAAGTCTACTGCAGGTTATGTGTTCACTCTTGGTTCAGGACCTATTACATGGGCTTGCAAGAAACAAAGTGCCATTTCTCTTTCTTCAGTAGAAGCAGAGTATCGTGGTGCCGTAGAAGCTAGTAAGGAAGCCCTGTGGCTTCGTCAGATCCTGTCGGAGTTTGGTTTTCAGCAGCAGCGTCTGATTACTCTTGGGTGTGATAATCAAAGTGCCATTCAACTATGCAAAGATCCAGTCCAACATCAGCGTAGCAAACACATTGAACTGCACATGCACTTCATCAGAAAGCTCATTGATGACCATGTTCTTGAAGTGCAATATTGTTCAACAGATGATCAAGTTGCAGACATCTTTACAAAGGCTCTCACAGAGGCGAAGTTTACTAAACTTCGATTTATGGTTGGAGTTCAGGAAGTTGTCACTAAGGGGGGATAGGCTCTAAT
>APFE030232460.1:41162-79725 GCA_000404065.3 Pinus taeda | reverse complement strand
CTGTTTCCTTCTTTGAGGGTTTTAACCACGTCAACAATACTGGTGTATTGATCTGTGATCTGTTTGTGAGCGGTGTCCTTTGGTGTTTTGTCTGAGGAACTTACCCTATAAATTCCTACATAGCTTGGGGGCATGTTGGGTCCAATTGTGTTATCCTGAAGAATCATCACATTTGGTGCAAAGCTAAGTCACATCAAAGTGGGTTTTAACCATGTAAACAATACTGGTGTATTGATCTGTGATCTGTTTGTGAGCGGTGTTCTTTGGTGTTTTGTCTTGAGGAACTTACCCTGTAAATTCCTACATAGCTTGGGGGCATGTTGGGTCCAATTGTGTTATCCTGAAGAATCATCACATTTGGTGCAACGCTAAGTCACATAGTTCGGGTTTGAGTCTGGGTTCGACAATGATTAGGTTCGATTCAAGTTCAAATTTTTTGATGAGGTTCGCCATTAAGTTCGTCCATATACATTTTCTATATATATAATATATATATATATATATATATATATATTTGAATATAAAATGAGATATAGGATAAAATAGTAAGAAATCAATATCAATAAACATAAAATATGTTATCACAAACATGGAAACTCTAAAGATAGATTAGAAGCTTGAGTTGTGACCTGAGGCTATGAGTTTTGATCTATGGACTTGGTCAATGGTGATGAGGTTCACCAAACCTCAAAAAAATATTAAGTTTCGCCAAAATTCGAACCCCAAGGTTGAAGTTCGACGAACCTTGTGACATAGGTGCAAAGTGATCCAACGTCCTGGGTGTAGGAGGTGTTCTGAGACATGTCATCTGATGTTGTTGTAAGGAGACCCAACGGTCTGAATGCTTCACGTGTTTGTGCCATTATGTTTCTTTGGAGGACTCATATACTTGTGGAGAACCAAGACCTGGGCTGCTGAAGCACCTAACAAAAACAACATGAATTCTATGAAAGCAATCGGTCATCAAAGTCAAAGATAATAGTGCATTTAAGTGAACCAAACTTGGATGTCATGGGCTATGTAATACTTCAAACAAGAATCCTCTTCCAAAATCATCACCCCGATCTCGCAATGGTGTTTTCTCACTAGGTAAGGGTGGTTGAACGTCAACCTTATTAGGTGTTTCCAATTCCTAAGGGGAAGTAACATTTCCTTGGTCCACCCTTCAATTGGTAGGTGTTAGTGAATAATAACGTGGCAATAGAGGGGATAAGACTTCATGGCCAAGTGCCATGGTCAAACGGACTAGATGGGGGTGTCCATATCCTGAGTGTATAGATGTGAGGAGGGAGCATTCGTGGATGCATGAGTTACCAACTCAACCTTTGTTTTTCCACTCCCATTTTGTGCCTTTTACTTCTTGATTTTTCTTTGTATCACTGCTTATAGGTCAAGGGTTAGAGCTTGCTTTAAATGATGTGGCAATTGTATTACCCCTTAATGATGAGTCAGTTTATAATTCATCGGGTTTGGGACATTCAAAGGTTCCTTCCTTTGATGTAATAGAGTAATATGTGCTAAAGTACCGAGTGATGGCCATGTGAGTGAGGTAGAGCTCATGCTAGGCTTTTGCCCATGTGCTAAAACCTATGTCCCTGGCCAACTTTTGCGTTTTGATTTTTTTTCTTTAGTTTTGTTGTGGCCATGATATGCTCTTATTGTATCTTTTAGTTGCATAAACCTCCTAGGGCAAAGTTTCTGGGCTCGACCCAAGTATGTGGAAATATGAGCACCAAATCTCAAAAAACTAATGACAAGTTGAACTCGAAGAATGGAGGTGAAATACGGGCTTGTTTTGTAAGATGAAAGGTTGTGAGTAGTGCCCTTCCTATACCCATTGGGCCTTAAGGGAGGTTTGACTGGACTAGGGTCAAAGATTAACCCCCCAAGTAAGGTGAGAGAATATTATCACTGTTAAAGCCCATCATTTTTCGAGATTACCCCACAATCCATATTAAATGCCCAAGAACAAAAAAGTATAAGCACTCGATTGTAAGATGACCAAAGTACCTTTTGAGTGGAAGCTCACCTTCGTCCATGTGCTCATGTTAGATGGGTGAGAAGTAAATGGTTGATGCAAGTGGCAGAGATATATGGCATATCATCAGCTAGTGGTGGTTGTCCAGTCATATTTCGCTTAATTTCCTTCCTTCATAGAGTCATATCTTTTAGAGATTCAGTTTCCAGGAGAGATCGGTACCCCTACCTTGCACTTGGTTCCTCGGAGTCCCTCGCTTCAGCTCCCTTAGGCCGAGCACGTGGTTGGTTCTCAAATGTATCTCTGATTCTCTAATCACTGACCATCTCTCCAAATCACCTCCCCCTTTTAGATTCTCGCTTGATTCTCCAAGCCATCTTCTATTTCCTAGACAAATACTAAACTAGTTCATCAGAGAGGATATCTATAGATTGGACATGTAGGTCACTTTGACTTCACCCACAATGAGCCTAGGTCTGAAGATGTCTTTCTACCTTGATCACTTCTTTGAGTTGCAGGATGGTATCATCATCTGCCCCCCATACACATGTAGACATTGGATGCACTCACTCAGGATCCCCTTAGGACAACTTCGAGTTGGTTCTCATTGATTCCGAGTGGAGATTGACCAACATAAACTAGGATCTGATAGGATCTACCAGATGTGTCACCTATAGGGGCTAGAGATAGAGCAACACTTCATTTTTAGGTGCCCCCTATACTATGAGATCAAAGGACACTTTTATTGCTTCTACAAGGATTCGGGGGGCTCCCTCTCTACCTTCTTCCGATCCTTAGATCAAAGATGCTTAGCCCTCTTCATTAGGGAGATATTCAAACACGAATCTCTGGCTCTACATATGCTGCATTGTGTGGGGGTGGCTCGGGCGATAACATCATCCTTTCAGGTTGATCCGATTGATTGAAGCAATAAGTGCCAGGTTGAGCTCTAAAATACTTCAAATAGTAGAGTAGTGAGACGTCGGGTCTCCCCCTAGCCCCCTACTAGAGGAGATTGATCGATATCCTCGAGACCAGTTTGGAGGTGCTGAATATCACATAAGTCTATGCATGTCCAAGGCACTGGAGGGATTAGTTCTAGGCAGATCTAGAGCAAGGCGCCCCTCGCTTGATAGATTCATTCCCAGCCATAACGGAGCAACCAAATTCTTATCCAAAGCTTTTCTCTTTCGACCTCGGATGTTGGGATTTAGGAGTATCCCTTGCCCCTTCCTCCCCCTAGGATCATGCAGCCAAATTCCTCAATAGCTCCAAGGGACTCAGACAATGAGCCAACGCCCCCCTCACCCTCCTCACCGTCGGTTATTAGGCTTGGATATTCTTGACATCATGGACCTCATGTTCAACTCGCTCTCTCCATGGGTTCTTCTCTGAGCCGTTGCTATGGTTTTACACATGTTCATGCTCATGCAGATGTCCTATTGTTTGCATTTTTCATTACCTCATTTTACGAATAATATATATATATATATATATATATATATATATATATATATATATATGCCACTCCTAGAAAGCTAAACCTTACTTTATCTTATATATATATATATATATATATATATATAAAGGTTTTGCTTTTCTAGGAGTGGCATTTGCACTCCCACATCGCACTCTTACTAGATGTATCCTCTATATAAATATATATTATTAGGTTTAGCTTTTCTAGGAGTGGCATTTGCACTCCCACATTGTACTCTTACTAGATTTATCCTCTAGTCCTATTAACCTACTTTTGTGATCATTCATAGGATATTAATAAAATTATCTTATCTTATCTTATTAGGGGCTGCTGGCTATCTGGCTGATCAGCTGGCTTTCATGAATAGGAGAAAAGTTTTGTCCTATGGGGTTACCCATTTTGGTGGGTAACATTTGTATTTGTTGTATCCAAGCCGCATCATATCCTTGACTTCTAAAATTTTTTCAGAACCACTCTTATGTCCATCTTTGTGTAACTTAGGTACAAATTAACCATGTTGGAACCAAAGGCAGCTAGCATGGAAAGGAGAATTGTTGTAAATACATGTTAAACATAGAAACCTGTAGCAAAATATTCAATATCCTCTCAAGAAAGAAAGTAGGTGGCATTTGTAAAAAATATGCTTAGATTAATCTATTAAAATATAATAAAGCACAGCATATGTTATAGAAAAATTGTGCGTGGATCACAGATGGGTTGCCACCTTAAAATAAAAAAAGGGTTTGCATAAAAGTTACCTCTCATGCACTTAATGTCTAACCTGAGACAAAGATAGTGTTTAGGTTTTCGCAATAAGGGCTAAAATCATATGTGAACTTGTCAAAACAATTCCAATATGTTTCTCTACCATCTAGGTACATAACCACAAATGTGCTTACCACTCAATGGTGGGTCTTCGCAGTTGTATTTGGCAACAGGTTCTGACAAAGGACTAATTGTCTAACCCTTGAAACAATTGGTGTATAGCATTTCATAGTAAAACCTAATATCATACATGAACTGGTAAAAACAGTTCCAATACATGTGTCTGCTATATAGGTATATAGCCAGTGACCTTAAATCACCTTGTTTGTGTTTGTATTGGAATTCATCAATTTCAAAAAAATTGCTTTGCCAAAAACATTTGATAAAATTTGCCAAAATGTTAACTACACACACACATATATATAATTACATCATTTATGAGTATAATAAAAGGATTACAAAAACTGCTTTCCACTATCCTTTTACATTAGTGTATTAAAAGATAGAAGGCTACCTTCATAAAAAACAGAGGAGACAATATCATCCAGATCTGTCATATAGCATTTACCAAGATTATATGACTGCTATAGTACTTACAGCAACAGTCGCCTATATAAACCAATAGGAAGGAGAAACCTACAGGATTTCACATGATTCAACAAACCTGTACTTCAAAAAAATAGACCCTTGAACTTTGCTCCCCATAGCACTTTTTGAAAAGATATTTTAGACATCTGCTTTCATTTGAGTGTTGGTATGTCTGATACTTCCTTGGAACTATGTAATTAAGACAGAATTGACACATAATTCTGTCACATAATAATCCAACCTTTGAGAGATCATCAGCCTGACAATTTAGCTCTCAATCAATGTATATATATTATATATATATGATGAAAAGGTATATTGGAAAACAAACTAGGCCTTCCTTTTACAGTTTCCAGAATTGGAGATAAAAACAAATTCACAATCCTGTAGCTTTTTTCATCCAATCTATGGTCACCTCTGAGCAATATTATCAGAGCTGAACCAGTCATTGAACTAGTCCAGTCGACCCCAAAACCTGGAACTGGAAAAAAGCTAGACAAAAAACCGGTCAACCGAAAAATATATAAAATATTCAAATTTAAAAGAAAGACATTTATAGTCATGTACATCCATATGAATCCAAATCATTTATACACAAATATGCCAAAGTTCTCATTTATATATCAATAGTGCATATAACCAATATAGCACTTAGTGCAATACATCTCTGAACCAAAAGTACATCAACAAAGAGTCTCTAGATGGCCTTTAGTGTAAAAAAAATTCATGTTATAACAAATATTTATATATCATCAAAATCATTGCCTATATTGGGATCCTCATCTCAATATCACCCTCTAAGCATTAAAATAAGATCGAAAAAGCTTCACATGCCAAATTGAGATTTTGTTTTGAGTGATGGGTACATTTTTGCTAGGGTCATGATATTGAACAGTCAGTTGGAGAATCAAGTGCAATGTAGATTAGTGCTTGATTCTTCTTCTAGATAATCACTTTTGAATATTTTGTCTTCTTTATTTCTTCTTATGTCTTCTTCATCAAACAATTATACAAATCTTCAAAATATAGAGATCACAATGGGACAGAGGACACAAGAAATTAGACCAGAGGCCATGGCAAAACCCACAAGGGGAAAACCCAACTATCCTTCTCTTATAGAATCAGATCAAAATGAGATATCCAAGTCCAGACCAAGACCAAACAGCCACAAAGATACCAAGTCGAACCCTCCTCCAAGTCTCCTTCAATAGACAAAGTCAATGCTGGTCAACCTTCAATTCTGGTTAAAAAACGGAATTTTGGCCATGCAATACCTCGGAAAGTGCCTAAGAAATTTCGTATGCATGAGCAGAAATAGAGGAGAAAAATTTCGATCTTTCTCTCTCCTTTGACTTCCCTTCTCTTTCCTTTGCCTTCGTCCTTTGTCCTTTTTTGTTTAGGTTTAGAAAATACTTGATGATGTGATGATCAAATGAGCATTCCAAGATGTCTAACTGTTTCTTATATATGCTGTCTAGGACGGTCAAATAGGTGCCATTGGGCTGACTTGTCCAAGGAGGGCTGACTTAGTCATGTTGTGGGCTTGTGATTCAAAAAAATAAAATCCAAAATTCTTTTTTTAAAAAGTCCTGTTGTTGCACAAAGTGTCTAGGCATCACGCTCAAAGTAAGGGCTGTCACTCTAAACCTTACTCCGTTCAAACTTTCTCCTAGACAAGAAGGGGGGGTAGTTAACATGCAATGAATATCAAATAATTCAAGTGATTAATATGACGATCAAATAGATGCAAAATATTCTAGCAATTAAATTTCTAGAGATCTGAATACTTTGAAAAACCATGAAATTCAAATGCTAAGCAATTCACAATCCTAGAAAAATGATTTGTCCTTGGTGACCCAAATCTAGGAAAATATGCCACTTTCCTATAGTCAATATTTAAATGCGATTAAAAATCAAGTCTTTGACTATGGAGGAATTAAAATGTATGATACCACAAACTTTCTTTTAGATTTTTTTTACCCTTAACTTTAAATCAACAATTTAATTATTCCTTAGGAATTTTTTTCGATGTGCTAAGTTTTATGTGGTCAATGATTAATTAAGATTTTTCAATGTGATCAAAGTAAAATAAATCAAAAGGATTTAATAATTTTTTAAAATTTTTAATGGGCCGAAGGCCAAATTTTTTTTTGAAATCTTTTAATGTGAAATATTATCTTTTGATTTAATTTTTTGGAGTCTCAAAGTCACATTAAAAATAAAATTGGAAATGAAAACTTTCTTTAAATTTTTTGTTTTTCTTATGTGTCAAAAAAAATCAAAACCCAAAAAAAAAGAAAAAAGAAAAGCAAAGTTTAAAAAATGAAGTTCAATTTCTAAAAGAAATCGAACTCATAAAAAATTAAAAAAATCAAAATCACACACCTTAAAAAAATCAAAGTTTTAAAACTTTCATTTTTAATGTAAAAGCAAAATCGAACCTAATCTACCCCTAATGAATAAGCAAAGGATAGAAATAATTAATGAAAGTTAGTCGAATGCTTGCAGGTTTTGATGGTGGCGAGGGGATCTAAGCTCGAAGGAGCTTGAGGAATCGTAGGGATATGATGGCAACAAGGAAATAAGGTAGCGCGAGTAGGGAAGGACTGTGGGTTGAGAGGGAGAGGATGCGGGAGTTGAGCAACGACGACGAGGAATCAACGAACAAGCAGGGATCAGGCAATGAGGGAGCACGCAAAAGGGAAAAAGGGACAGGGTTTGGAGGTTGCAGGCAGAGCAGCGTGGAAAGAGGGATGAGCTCACGCGAGAGGAAGGAAGGGACGTGTAGGGAGTGTTAGAGGTAATGTCATATGTATGCAGGAAAAGAAAAAACGCGAGTAGAAAAGAGATCGAGGGAAAAAAACAACAAGTCGATGAGGAGGAGAGGAGATGGATTTGCAGTGAGGGATGGCTATGCAACAAAGAAGAAGGTTGCAAAAAAAAAAAAAATGCAACAAAGAGGGAGAAGATTGCAACAAAAGAAAATTCCAATTTTTTTCCAGAGAAAAACGCAACAGCAAAATAGAAAAAACGTAGCAAAGAGGAGCTGCAATTTATGAGGAGCTTCAAAGCAACAGACAGAAAAATATGGTAGCCCAAGAAACCCTTACAATTTCCAAAAATTTAAGTTAAGCCAGTATGCTTCTGCTTCAGATTTCCTTTCAGGAAGAACTCATAAAATCCACAGATTTAAAATTTTCAAACCCTCGAACTGTAAAAGTAATGGCCCTGCAAAATGATATTGAGGCCAGAGCTTACCCTCCAGGGCCTAGATCTGGCTTCAAATCAAACTTCTCTTTCAAATTTGCAACCAATACTTGAAAACAAAAAACACCTAGAACCTAGATATACAAAATAAATAAAACCCCAGAAACCAAAGTCAAAAAACCAAAAAACAATTACAGATCTATACACAAGAATGGTAGATCTATCAGATCTGAGGAGTATGAATCCAAATCCGTTTCCAGATTTGATAATCTAAGGCTCTCAATGGCCAGATCTATCAATTTTCTACACAAAAATATTTTTTTTTGAAAAGGAGGTGCTAACTCGAAACCTTTAGTGTATCACTAATAAAATCTTATGATAAGCCCAGAGCTAATTTAGTTGGGCTCTTCAGAAAACACAGATTGGGAGTTGGCTAGTTCAACTAAAAACTTCCCCTAACGCCCAAGGATTTAAATATCAAGATTTCCCTGCAAAACTCAATCCAGCCATCAAAATAGAGCGAGAAAATAATAATAAAATTAAGACAAATAGAGTTACTTGCTATTATGTTTAAAATTTAAATTATTATTTAAATCCCAACGACTGAGCAAGATACCTGTACTCAAATCACTCTTCAGAAGCTATCATCAGTGGCTTTAGAAATTTTTTTTATGCATGAAAACAACACATCTTATAATATTCCCATGAAGAGTAACTCCAACAAAATTTAACCCCAAAGTCTTTCTTTATTATCCAGAAAAAAGATTACACTAGAGCTTCTTGTTAAGCACACGAATCAGAGATCGGATGGATCAACTGACAAATGACCTCCTATTTAAAGATAAATCTTCCAACGGCTAGTTTGGGTGATCTTCGTCAAAGCAATTTCGATCGTTGATGAAGATTAAAATTTCTTTTAATCTCATTCGTCCAAATATTTAAATATTTGGGGAAATTCGAAATTTTTAGTTAAATGCATTTTAATTAACTCAAAAATAAAAATTTTGGGTTAATTTTCCAAAAAATTTGACTTTGACTTAACCCCCAGGGATCAAAGGTTTAAAAATTGCCAAAATAATTAATTTACCTTAGTCTCGAGACCTTTTAAAATTTATTTCTTAAGGACTGACAAATTTTGCACTTGGAGAATTAAATTTACCTAGGACCTAGAATTAATTAAATTTCTGGCTTAGGATTTTAATTAATTTTTGGCCAGAAATAATTAGTTAACTTATGAGGCGATAAATTATTTTTTCCAACCCTCAAGACACTTTACATCATGATTTTCATTTTTTTATATCATAGGGGGCAAAACCTATTTGTAATAGACCCTCACAGACTACCCATTTCTGCAACACAAATGTAATCCAGCAGACCAAGCAATTTGTAATAAAATAACCTAACTAAATAGTTAGGATTATTCCCAAATTACTTTTACATAGACTCGATCTAGAACACTAGGACTCGCCTAAGATCTCAGCAACAAAATCCATTTTAGTTTTGGGGTAAGAGTCAAGACCTAACCAAATAGTTAGGATTATTTCCAAATCACTTTTACATAGACTCGATTTAGAACACCAGGGCTCGCCTAAGATCCCAACGACAAAATCCATTTCAGCTTTGGGGTAAGACTGAAGGAAAACTCTGCCGACCATATGAAAATGGATCGGTGAGACAAAAAACCTCCCAGAATGTAGATCATCACAAAAAAAGTAGGTTTACCTAGGTCGTTACATACATGACACGAATTTGCTGAGATTATTTACATCATATACATGCAAAATGGGTTTACATTATAACATCTTGAAAATTAGGCTGATGATGATAGCTGAATGGCACAGACACATCGATCAAGCGCTGTCCCTTTGGTGAAAAAAATGTGGTGTACTTCTATGGGTCGTTGACACGTAGTGGTCAACATCTAGCTCTTTTTGTGGACACGTTGCTGCACCGGAGAAATGTGAGAATCCAGAATCTGCATCCACGCAACACACAAGATAACATAAGTAGCGTCCATCCAAAAATCATCATATAATATTAAGCACAGGAAAGATATAAGCTCTTCATTTATTAACTATCCTAATAACATGAAAAACATAAATCTGAAATAACTACAAAATGAAATGCTGAAATGAAAGGGTGTAGGCTTAGGAATACAATACAAAGGATGCCCATTGGCATATGTCCTCTCTAATGTACAATTTGAGCATTTGGCCATTCACATGTAAATCCAGTGGTTCGCTTTCCAACGTGCTCAAATGGAATGAGTTGGGTCAACCAATGCCTCGAATGATGTATGGCCCCAGCCACAAACTGTCAAATTTGTTATGCTCTCCTGGTTTTTCATTCTTTCGATCCCACAACAAGACCATATCTCCAACCTGCAAAGATCTAGGACGATATTTTTTGTCAAAGCTTTTCTTGATGTTAGATTGATTCTTATACATGTTATCAAAAGCCTTCCTACGAGTTTCATCCAACTCTACAAGCTGATCAATTCTATTATGGACAACAGTTTTATCGTTAGTAAAGTGCTGAAGGAGTTGGTAAGTTGGCAGTTTAAGGTGCACTGGCAAAGTTGCATCCAGGCCATAGACTAATTCAAAGGGACTTTTACTAGTAGCTTTCTTTTTTGTTATCCTATCTGCCCACAAAGCATACTTGATTTTACCGTCCTAAGATCACTTGTTATCTCTGATTATTTTCTTGATAATGGTTATAAGATTTTTATTACTTCATTCAGCCAGGCCATTACCATGAGGATAATAGTTAAATGAATGAAATAACACAATGCCGTACTTAAAATAGAAAGATGAAAGTTCCATAGAACTGAAAGCCTTAGCATTGTCAGTAGTGATCTTGGCAGGGACATCAAATCTAGTAATTATTTGATTTTCAAGAAAGTCCATAATAACCTTTTTAGTGGCATTCTTAGCTGGAATAGCTTCTACCCATTTTGTAAAATAATCAGTAGCGGTCAAAATCCATGAGTAGCTATTGCTAGAATTTTCATGACATTTCCCTATGAAATCCAGACCCCAATGCTGAAAAAGAGCCTCAACAACCACAGATTGAAGGGGCAGGGCAACTAGTGATCTGAAATGGGGAACTAAAGGCTTCTTGTCAGCTTACAAGAACCTCTCCCACTCTAAAGCTTATATATTCCCAAGATGTATGCTTTATGATTGTTAATTTGTGGGATTAAAAGAACTTGAAATAGGTGTACGTTTTGTTTGCCTTTAACTGTTCAAGTGCGTGAGTCCATTTGCTTAAACTCATATTTAAACATATAACAGTAAATGCAATGCAGCAATAAGAAATCACAAAAGACAACAATATAATATGGAGTTCAACCTGATATCTTGGGCTACGTCTCCTTGAACTTTAATCAACTCGACTAGGCTCTTTGGGATTATGGCTTGAATTCTTTTACAAGTTCCACACTCAACTCCAATGGTTTACAATTGAACCAATGGGCTTAGAATGCCATCTTATCCTTGGCTATCCTTTAGCTGCAGACAGATCTACGCTTCTCTAGAAGAATTCTTTCAGTCAGTGCCATGAGCTTCTTGAGCTTCTGGCTTCTCTGACTCCCTCAGAATTTTGCAATGTCTCTGGAATTCCTTCTTCTGCCTTTTGCACAACAAACACCAGCAATAGCTTGATCCGACGTTCTCTTTGCTGTCTGATACTTCACTGAAGCATTTAGGGACTGCCTCCAAGCTCTGGTGACTTCGCTCTGTTAAGCACTCTGGCTCTGCCTCTCCAATCTCTGGTGGCTATCCTCTCGAGCCTTTGCTGAGAATTCCCTCTCAATGGCCTTTGCTGAGAATCCCTTGCACGCTGCCTCTAAGACTCTGAGAATCCTCCGAGAACCTGAGCACACCTTTACTTCTGTGTCATTTGTGCTTTTATAACCTGTCTGGTTACAGTTCCCTTTTTGTGTGGAAACAGACTGTTCTCACAATAGAAACAGTTTACAAATGAAAGGAACGGCGGGCGCGGGCAATCTCGACCGTCCGGCCTTTCTTCGGAACTAAATCCCAAAATAGAGCATATTTTAACAATACACAACAATGTATGGCAATACATAGAAAAACGCAGAAATACATTGAAAACCCGACTGAACAGACTAAGTCGGATCTCAAAGATTATCAACCCGCATCTATAATATTTCGGGTCCGTTTCCTTATCGCATGTCGCATTGTGTAAGGCTAAACCCCGAATAAAACATGAATTCACCAATACACGGGAAATACAAAGAAATCCGCTGTTTGAATGCCAAGCCGGATCTCTAATGGAATTAAATCGCGTCCATAAACCTTTCTGGTCCGCGCCTTTATCGCATATCGCAATCGCTTGGTCTAATGGCCCAATGCTCTCTTTTGGCTTTGTTTTCCCCCGATCTCCGATCCCTGATCGCTTTGATTGGCGCTATCGCATATCGGCGTATCGAAGTATCGACGGTCGTTGCTTCCATGGTCCGCAACCCTTAAGCTCTCCCGATCAGCGATCAGCGATCGCATCTCGGCCGTCCATTCCTTTTTTGATCCGACGACTAAAAAGCTTTCATTGCAATCGGCCCATCGACAAGTCGGCGTATCACTGGTTCCATGGTCCTTAACTTTTCCCGATCGGCGATCGGCGATCAGATCTTGACCGTTGATCTGCACACCCGATCCAATGACTGACGTTTGATCGCACCATCGCAATTGCACTATTTCAAAGGCCGGCTCCAATAACTCACCGTTTGGCTTTTTCGATGTGATATATCCTCTTTGACTAGTCCGAATAGGCCATGTGGCCCAATTTCGGCCTGCCACGTGGCAGCTGTGGATTGGCCCGTGGGCCTATATCAACATTTTTCAATATAGTTTGAAGGTTAATGAAATTGCCTTATTTCCTAAGGACATTGAGCAATTTTCGTTTTACAATAACTCCATCGGGAGTCTGTTTTGGTCCATTCAAATTGCAGTAGATTCAGAATGAAGAGATCTATGCAATGAGACTATTTCCAAGGGTATCCTTTGACTTTCATTTTTGATTATTAAAAGTCATCAAGGATCATTTTCTGATCAACTAGCTTCTATTTCCCAGTGAATAGTTGATAAGATTGGCAACATCTAACTAATTTGTGCACATCAGTAAAAATTGAAGGCCAATAATATCTAACTCTAAGGATATTGTGGGCGGTAGTTCTAGCAGCATAATGCCCTCCACAAAATCCAGAGTGAAACTCGGAAATCAACTTTTTAGACTCAATTTCATCAACACATCTAAGTATAATGCCCTTTGGATTTCGCCACCCTAGGCCATCCTTCATGAGGCAATAATTAGAAGCCTTTAATCTAAGAGCCCTTCTTTTATGAGCTACTAAATGGTTAGGACATGTAAGATTCAATAGGTAATATATAATAACCTTGTACCATTCATGCTCTCCTAACATTTGTAGCTCAGGTGAAGATGAAACGTTAATACAAATCAAACCAAGAGCTTTCTTGTTATTTTCAGTGAACATCTCGACTAAACCTTGACCCTTGACCAACTTGGTGGGTTTAATTTCCAAATCATATTCTTGAATTTTCGTTACCCACCTAGCACGGTTTCCTAAGCAATCAGTTTGACTTAATATAACTTTGACAACGGAATGTGGGACGTAAGCTATGACTTTGGAATATCCCACATATGTCCTGAAATGCTTAAGAGATTTAACTAAGGCATAAGCTTGCTTTTCCATGGTAGTGTAATTGAACTCAGAATTCTGAAGCGCTCTACTCATGAAAGCAATAGGTTGTTCTTGCCCATCCTTATTTTCCTGAGGTAAGACACCAGCAAAGGTATCCTCAGAAGCAAAAGAGAAAATCATGAAATCCTTGGAATAATCAGGACTGATTAAAATAGGATCTTTGGCTATAACATTCCTTATTTATTGAAAAGCCTTTCTACTGTTTTCTTTCCATAGAAAATTTACGTCTTTTTTCAGAAGACTTTGAATAGGCTTTGCTAATTCTTTGTAATTCGGAATAAATCTTCTAAGGAAATTTATTTTTCATAGGAAGGACTGGAGGCATTTTAGATTATGGGGTAGAGAAATCTTTTGAATTGCCTGAACCTTTTCAGGCTCAATCTTATCCCATCCTTGAAATTATGTGACCAAGTAACTTCCCTTCCGTTACCCCAAAGATAGATTTAGCAGGATTTAAGGAAATGCCAAACTCCCTACATTTATCAAAAACTTGCCTAAGATGACTTATATGATCAATACAATTCTTAGAAAAAATAGTAAGGTCATCTTGATATATTTCAATAATTTTTCCAATTAAACCTTTAAAAACATAGTCCATGGCCCTTTGGAAAGTAGCCCCAACGTTCGTTAAACCGAAAGGCATTCTCATGTATTCAAATGTTCCCCATGGTGTGGTGAAAGTCGTTTTATGTCGATCCTCATTTTTTACCCAAACTTGATTATATTCGGAAATTAAGGTTTTTGAAATCGACACACAATCTGATTGTACCGTTCTTTTTCCGAACGATCACCAAATTTGAGCACCATGTAGAATGCCTAGTTTTAACAATAATGCCAGTAGCCAGCATCTTTGTGAGCTCCTTTTGGACTAAAGGGGCCAATTTAGGATTTATCTGTCTAAGTTTCTGACGAAATGGCTTAGCATTTTCATCCTTTAAAGGAATGGTATGTTCCATAACATCTTCCCTATAGCCTTTTAATTCATCGTAAGAAAAAGCTAAAACATCCCTATACTCGTGAAGTAAATTTATTAACTTCTTTCTTTCATCTTCATTAGTACCCTTACCAATTTTAATAATTCTAGTATCTTTAGATGTACCAATGTTTACTTCAACAAACTCTCCAAGATCAATTTTATTTTCCTCTTTCTTCTTAACAACATCATGCCAATCAAAGTGTTGCTCAAGAGCAACAACATTCCAAGGATTAGGATTTAAAATATCTCCGTTGATATTAGGTCCATCCTCCTTGTAATTTAATTGAAAACCTTGAAACTCATCCAAATTGTCTAAGAAGTGAATAATCCGTCTTTCATCGTCAAAGACTTGCCAATGCTTGGAATTATCTGGGACAGAAGGTCTAAAAACAGTTTCCATCTTAATTTTATCTTCAATTAAACAGCTAACTCATCGACCAAACTATTTTGCTCCCTTGGGATAGCTTCAAGGTTAGTATGATCCAAATACTCCATGGTATCCCACACAACATTCCTATAATTTTTAATCTCTGATTTTTACATGTGAATTTATTTTTAATTTGCATGATAACTAAATCTGAATCACCTTTGATACTTACCAATTTAACTTTTAAAGCTTTTGCCAATTCAATATCCAACAACAAGGCCTCATATTCAGCCACATTAAGACAATCCTCGCACCTTTAACATGCCTAGATGCTGCACCATCAAAGTATAAATACCAAACCTTATCTTTTAAATTACCCACTTTTTCTTCAACCTTGGCCTCCAAGGGAATGTTAGAATTAGACAAGATAGCATGATTCCCAAGGCTAGGTTTTTCACTTATGATTTCATTGTGGGGACTTTTAGGTTCTTCCACTTGGACTCTCCTTTCAGGCTCTCTCTTTAACTTAAGATATCTTTGACCATTAGGGGAAGGAATCATAGCATATGACCAGTTCATTTGTATGCTTCCTCCTAAATTAGAGGCCCATTTCCTAGAAAACAACGTACCCCAAGCATCACGCACATCAACTACAACTATGTCCATGACAATCATGATATCGGGGTAGACAAATCGATGGGCTTGTAAGTCCTTAATCAACGCATGAACTTCAATTTTCTTTGAATCCATGGCACATATGTTATAGTACGGCCTAGATATCCTTAAGTTGCTCCATGACTCTCTTAGTCATCACACAAGCGGGAGCACCAAAGTCAAGCATGCAGTTATATAAGTGATAATTGTTCACAAGCAAAGTAATGAAAAACGAGGAGTGCTCTTAATTATCAAAATCCATACTCTGCAAGTATATGGGAGCATCCTGATAGAAAGCCTCAGGAGGTTCCTCTTGAGTTGCATTTACCTGGGTGCTACTAATAGCATTCAATAACTCCTTTTGGAGGGGATCTTTACTATTTCGGTGACAGGGACCAAAACTTTAGAGTTATTAAACCAACCTCCTAAATCAATATTCATTCTAGACCCTAATCCAAAATTAAGACTTCGAGAATTAATCAGATTGTTATTTTGATTTCTCCTTTGATAAGTTAACCCCTTGTACTTGGCGATTTCAAGGACTCGCTCAGGCAGAGGTTTCTCACCAAAGAGCTTAACTAAGACATTAGTTTCATGACCAAAATTATTGATACTATATGAAGATGTAAAATGTTTGACGAATTGACTATTTCCCTTGACCTCTCCCCAATTTTCCTGCGACAAACGATATTCCTTACCAACCACATTTATTTGGTTGCTTGTCTCAAGCATCTCATGATGCATGATTCTCTTGATAATAGGACAAGTGGCTTCTTCATGAAGCTCATCACATGCTCTACAATAAGGCAGGTTCTCCTCCAGAAGATTATTCGTTTCAAGAGGGTGAGGAGGCCTCTGCTGACTAGACTGACCTTTCTTCTGCCTTATTATTTCGATTATTATTATTATTATTATTATTCTGACCCCTAGGTTGATGCATTTGAGCTCGTTCCATTTGAATCAACCTAGATTGTAATGTAGTTACCTCTTTAGCATGATCAACTATCATCCTAGCTTGATTTAACTCCATATTTTCTAACTTCTTAAGCAATTTTTGCATAGGTTCGTCTTATCTTTTTCCAGCTCTTTAGCTGTGATTTGACAAGCCTTGTAGTCACCAGGCTTGGACCTTCTTAGTTCATAAGAAGTGCCAGGATTGAAAGCATCGAGATAATATTCTAGAAGCATTTTCTTAGTTGGTTTGTAATCAATAGATATTTCTTTAAGCATACCATTAAACCTTCTATTAAATTCTCACGCGTCTCATTTTCTTTCCTTTTAATGATGCTAATGGCTTTTGCTAGAAATTGATCTTCTTTCTTATCACCAAATTTCTCTCTAAAAGCATTAAGGAGGGAATCATATGAATCAATGCTATGATTAGGCCTATCCCTAAACCAATCCATAACTTCCTGCTCAAGGGTCAAGGCAAAGCATTTCATTTGCACATCCTCATAATTTTGAGCCTGAGCGAATTTAGCCCACCAAGTCTGGAAAGCATATAAATGATTTTTAACAGTGATTGCATTATTTCCTTGGAAAGCGGGTAGCTTGTCTAGACCATTATTAGGAAGGTTATGGGGATAACCCTGGATGTTAGCAAAGTTAAGAGGCCCATAGATATCCATGATGCTTGGAACGAGAGGATTCGAGAAAAGTGAATGGATGTCACAAAGAGCGATTGACAAGGAGTGTACAAGAAGAGAGCTTGTGTAATCTAGCTCTGAGAGCCCTTTCAGGATCTGGAGCAAGATTAACCAAGCTACTTGGATTCCTCCTAGTACATGCCCCTGTACAAGATGATGGAAGTGGAGTTGCCACCAGAACAAAAATCTAACCTGGACACAGAAGATAATATGATGAAAATGAGATGAAGATGAAAGGATCAAATGATGAGAAGAGATTGAGAGGACCAAGGACAGAAATCTCTATTCCCAACAACGACCCTAAAAAATGTTGTCACAAAGTGTCTAAGCATTGCAACAATGCTCAGAGTAAGGGTTGTCGCTCTAATTCTTATTCATTCTGTTTAGACTCTCTCCTAGACAAGTCAAAGGGGGTAGTCCCTAAGGTGAATGGATGAAGATAGTCTGTGGAACATAGGCTCTAGGAGATTTCAATATTGAACAACTTGATGGGTTTAGAACAAGTCTTGGTCATATAAGATGGATAGATTAAAATAAGACACAACCACAAGATAAAATTGATTATAGACCAGTGCCTTTATATTAAATTAACCATAGACTAAACAGAAAGAAGTTATTTAGAGCAATTTATAAATGTGGAAAAACGACGATCATGAATAATTAAATGTCAACACCTATAGATGCTCACAAAATACTCAACAAAAATATATGCAATTCATTAGAATTTCATGATAGAGTACTTGAAATATTTACAAAATATTTAACATGCAATGAACATCAAATAATTCAAGTGATTAATATGACGATCAAACAGATGCAAAATATTCTAGCAATTAAATTTCTAGAGATCTAAATACTTTGAAAAACCATGAAATTCAAATGCTAAGCAATTCACAATCATAGAAAAATGATTTGTCTTTAGTGACCCATATCCAGGAGAATATGCCACTTTCCTATAGTCAATCTTTAGATACGATTTAAAATTAAGTGTGTTTGACTATGGAGGAATTAAAATGTTTGATACCACAAAGTTTCTTTTAGATTTTTTTTACCCTTAGCACGAAGAGACACCAAGAAGGAACTTTAAATTAACAATTTAATTATTCCTTAGGAATTTTTTTTGGGTGTGCTAAGTTTTATGTGGTCAATGATTAATTAAGATTTTTCAATGTGATCAAAGTAAAACAAATCAAAAGGATTTAATAATTTTTTATTGGGCCAAGGCCAATTTTTTTTAAAAATATTTTAATGTGAAAAATGATCTTTCGATTTAATGTTTTCAAAGTCTCAAAGTCACATTAAAAATAAAAATGGAAATTAAAACTTTTTTTAAAATTTTTTGTTTTTTATTATGTAAAGTAAAAAAAAACAAAACCCAAAAAAAAGAAAAAAATAAAAGCAAAGTTTAAAAAATGAAATTCATTTTCTAAAAGAAATTGAACTCGTAAAAAATTTAAAAAATCAAAATCACACACCCTAAAAAAAATCAAAATTTTAAAACTTTCATTTTTAATGTAAAAGCAAAATCATTAAAAAAAAAGAAAATCAAGCCTAATCTACCCCTACCGAATAAGCAAAGGATACAAATAAAAAAATGAAGAGTGAGTCAAATGCTTGCAGGTTTTGATGATGGTGAGGGGAGCTAGGCTCGAAGGAGCTTGACGCATCGCAGTTAATGATGTCAGCGAGGAAATAAGGTAGCGTGAGGAGGGAAGGACTGCGAGTTGAGAGGGAGAGGATGCGGGAGTTGAGCAGCGACGGCGAGGAAGCAACGAACAGGCAAAGATCGGGCAGTGAAGGGGCACGCAGAAGGGAAAAGGGGACAGGATTTGGAGGTTGCAGGTAGAGTAGCATGGAATGAGGGCCGAGCTCACGCAAGAGGAAGGAAGGGACGTGCAGGGAGTGACGGAGGTAATATCATTTGTATGCAGGAAAAAAAACGTGAGTAGAAAAAGAGATCAAGGGAAAAAAGTGAAAGGTTCCCGTAGCAAGGAGGGCGAGCAGAATAAAGGTATAACAACGCTGCGAGAGAGGAGAAGAAAAATTGCAGAGAGGGAGTCGCGAGTCGCAACTAAAGGCAACAACAGGTCGACGAGGAAGAGAGGAGATGGATTTGCGGTGAGGGATGGTAGTACAACAGAGAAGAAGGCTGAAAAAAAAACGCAGCAGAGAGGAAGAAGGTTGCAACAAAAAAAAACGAAATTTTTCCAGAGAAAAATGCAGCAGCAAAATGGAAAAAACGCAGCAAAGAGGAGTTGTAATTTTTTAGGAGCTTTAAGGCTGTAGACGGAAAAATATGGTAGCCCAAGAAACCCTTAAATAATTTCCGGAAATTTAAGTTAAGCCAGTGTACTTCTGCTTCAGATTTCCTTTCAGGAAGAACTCGTAAGATCCACAGATTTTAAATTTTCAAACTGATGCGGGAGCATCCAACCCAAGAAAACTCATTGTATTTTAGTAGACATAGGCGTATTGTGTTTTCAAGAAACTTGGTTTCCTAAGTGTGAATTAAATGTAATTAATTAATGTTTTGAGTGATTTTAATGAGAATAGGAATTAATTGAATATTGTGAGGCTTTATTGTAAATGTTCTCGAATATAGGAGAACATGAGAGATTTAGGACAATTGAGAGATTGAAGGATTGAGAATTGATTGTAAATCCTAGATTAGGAGTCAGTTCATGAATCTAGGGATTAGAGAGGAGTTTTAGGAATAAGGAGATTTAGGAATTTTGTTAAGGAATTCATGGATCTAAACTAGAATGAATCTAGGGATTAGAGAGGAGTTTTAGGAACAAGAAGGAGATTTAGGAATTTTGTTAAGGAATTCATGGATCTAAAATGGAATTGGTTTTGATGTTCCTTTGAATAAATGTAAGCTTAAAAGGCAGAGACAGAGGTTAGACAGGTTAGAAAATTAGATACTTAAGAGTTAATTAGAGTGTGGGTTGAAGCCTACGGGCAGATTTGTAAATCTGAGGCCACTGTAAAGAACATCAGGCCGAGAGACAGAGTTCTTATCTCGTAATTGTGTATTTGCATTTTGTATACAGAGGTTAATTTGAATCGGTATAACTGTGTAATTCGTGTGTTAATTGATGAAATATGTGTTATCCGAGAACTGCATAATATAAATATATACAGGCAGGATTGAGGCGAATACACAGAGGGGAAGAACGAATCAGAGGTTTGTAATAGATCTTCAAATCCATTGAAGGATCAAGAAAGGGTCTGGAACGATATAGATAAAAGGAGCTTAAGAAGATAAGCTAAAAGGAGCCGCGCAACGAAAACAAGAAGGAATGGAACCATTAAAGAAAACCCAGAAATCATTGAAATCCGTAGAAGATGACAAAGAAACGAAATAAATAGGCAGACAGAGGAACCCAGTAATAATGCTTAGCGACTGTTAGATCTGGAAGATCAATGGCTGAGATTGAGGCGCGCTCCTTTGGAATGGAGAGATCGCGATCCTACGATTAAACGTGGACGTCAGATCAAGATTTAGATCCACGGTTCAGATCTAATCACAAATATCTTTATCGATGGGTTCGAGTGGCGGCGATCGGCCAGTGCATATGTAATACGTGGATAGCAATAATCGGAGATCGGTGATCGGCGGTAAGCGAAGTTCGGCATATCGAAGGAGTGGGCAACTTAAGGCGGACCTGATATATTTATATATGCGGGTATCTAAACCTTGAGATCCGGCTCTGTTGTAATTTCGGATATCGGAGTCGGAGGAAGGAAAGTTATATATGTTGTGTTAAAGACCCGCGATAGGGCCGATTGCGATTAGCGATGAGGTACAATCTCGGGTTCTATGCGGAGAATGTATGGAAGGTGGAAAGGTAAGAAATGCGGGGATTTCCTTTGTAATTGATGTAAAGAGGAATTAAGTGCGATATATGGTGTTGCATGTTTTATATATATATTAACCCATGTTATAAGGGAGAGAGGTTAATATATACGCGACTATGGTCATATAAATGTCCTGAAGGGATTCTTAAGTTCCGATAAGGAATATTTGAGGGAGGCTTCACTAAAAGGGATAATGAATGTTTAAAGGGTTGATATAGTCCAGATAGAGGGTTTAAGGCGGGGTGATTGTGTTTTGGAAACAAGGAACGATTATAAAGGGCTTAACCATTTATGCTTTGAAGTTTTGACTCCTTAGGGAGTTAAACTCTTGGGACAATTATTTTTTTGTGCTTCATGCATACTGTGGGTATGTGTAGGGGAGACCCTACGCCAATTTTGGTATCAGAGCATAGTTGTTATTGGAACAATTGATAGCAGAACAGAATAAGGGAATTCTGGAGAAAAGGAACTTAAAACAGAGTTGTGTTTTAAGATGTATATGTAGGCAAGAAGGGTTTAGATTTTCATCTGACAGAAGGTAAACACACAGAGATAAAGTGCAGCAGAACTTGCAAATGCAAGAAAAGGAGGACAATCCATTCAAAGTACAGGTAAATGGTGGAACAAGATCATGCAGAGATCTTGGAGGTGAGATGACATGTTTTGTTTTAATTTGATTTGAAGATGGAAATAGTTGTGGTTTGTATTGATGCACACGTGACAGCATAAGGAGGTGAGAAGACTACAACAATAGTCTTAGAGCAAGGAGTGCTCAAATAGTTCCAGGGGAGAGAACTAGGGAGATTCTAAAATACTGAGCTTAGAGGAGAGAAGCTTAGCGAAGCATACGTAGCAAGGAGGAGACTTGTTATCGCAGAGATATTGTTGTAGGTCACAAAGGTAATTCCACAAAGGATGTGGGCAGAATTGCCAAGGTAATGAAGGAAACTGGTAAGACTTCCTAATTGAAGGAAGAAGTGGTCAGAACCAAGTATTTCATAGTGATTGAAATACAAGAGGACAGTTGTGTTCTTGAGGAGGTGCAGGTGAGTTGAAGCCTAAAGGAGCAGAGAAAAGTGCTCAAAGGAGGTTCCATAGATGGAGAACCAATTGCTTGCCAAAACACTGAGTGAGGAGAGCTTGGTGAGGTAAGTTGCAACAAGGAGGACTTGTTGTTGTTGCAGAGGCTTAGTGCAACTCATAGTGAATGAGTGAGAAGCTCATAGAAAGAAGAAGATGACTACTGATAGTCATAGTAGAGGTTCTGAGGAAGGCCACAACAGAATGGAGGTGAAGGGAGAGGATGCCAAGGCAAATGGCATAAGGATAAGTCAAGAGGACCTTGACAAAGAGATTGCAGAAATGAAAGAACAACTTGATGGTTTGATAAGGATACTTGAGGAAAACTAGAGACGAGGTTGGATCTTGTTATCACCCCAAGAAACTCTCCTAGGTTGTATATCAAAGATGCTTGGGAACATTACAAACTCAACAAAAATGTTTGAAATATGGTGGATGAATGAAAGAAATACTGCATATTCAAGCCAGATAACCACTTCTACTGTGCTTAACCCGAGACATGGGTGAACACCCCCAGATTACAAGGCTTTAGACTACCAACTACTCACAGTTTGAGGATTTAGTGGAAATGGAGAATATTGACCACACTAGTAGATGCACAAGACCATGTGATGGCCGGCTGCAACCAGTAAAGAGGTTTGTAAATCTATTATCTAATGCACAGACAGGATGACATCTCTCTGGCATTAAAACAACAGAAACCTGCATACAAATTCAATGATACATGCTAGATTCAAATACAGAGGGGTTATGACAGCCCCTCTAATGCTAAACATCTACATCACATGAATAAATGCATAATAGGCACAACCTAGAACAAAGAAGAAGAAGTGGAAAGTGAGCAATTAATAGCAAAAGAAGCTTGCATTAGCTGAAAATGAAGACCAGACGTTGCAGGTACCACAGTAGTTGCAGTCTCTAGAAGTTGAAGCTTACAACAAAATAACATTCATCAACCTTGATTACATCTGTTTTTTGGGTATATATAAAGTTTAATTACAAAATTGCTCTGCTGCTCCATGCATGGAGGGGTCATAATGGACCACCAACCGCTTTAATTGGCTGATATGGGTCTCTGCTACAACCTGCTGCTTTAATGAATAAATTTGATCTTTTCTGCTGCTCGACAGTCTTCTCATGTAACTGGAGTATCGTATGGGATGACATCCCATAATTGTTAAATGCACTGGTCTGCTCGAGGCACGTCTTTTCCCTTCTCGGCCATTCTTCTTGTTGAATGCGGTGGTTGAAAAAAAATAATTGCGCCGAGTACTGAACACTGGCCACCTGCGTCCTTTCGGGAGTATGAATTTGGCTATGTTGCGCTATCTAGGTTCCTTGGTCACTTCTGTTGTGGGCTGCATCATTGTGCTGTCGCCTTTTCGCTCCCAACCCTCTGTCTTTATCTCTCGGCCTCTTTTAGGTGATGGGATGCCTATTCGGGCCTTTGTGATCTCGTGAAAATGCCTGACAATGATTATTTTCTGTTGTAAACGGAAAATGCCATAACATTGAGAAATCCCGCCCATTCTGCGTCTTTCGGACTTCAAAAGTCCTTAAGCATGATTAATCCTTTTATCGGGTCAACTTTTCAGGTTGCTGCCGCATATCGCAGCCGACCGGTTCCCTTGCTTCCCTTTGTATTTGAAAATTCATGAAAAATTTCCTTTGGCGGACTTCAAAAATTATAAATTTCCCTTCTGAAACCCATCGGGTCCGGGTCTTATCGCATCGCGCACATATACATACAAAGGCTGTGCCCCTTTGGTTTTGCCAATAGCGATATGCCGATGCGACGTGAGTCGTTGATCTGCCAGCGCAATCGACGGTCCTCGCTTAATCGCTGATCTCCATTGCCATCGCCCCTTTGAAAGCGCCGATTGCGATATTGCTGCGGACCCGACTACCCATTATAGCGTGTTTAATAGAAATATCGCATTCGATAGGGCAATCGGCCATCGACGATTGGCGGTGTTATAAAACATGGCTTAAAAGGGACCTGCTGGAAGCTGCGATTGCGATCCGTCGGTTAGATGTGGGCCGTTGACTGGCCAGATCTAACGGCTACTGTGCCATCATCATTTAAGCCTGCGCCTGTGGGTTTTTTGATGGTTTTGTAGTGTTTCCGCTTCTCGATAGTGTATTGTTGACCCTCCAAAGGCTTTTTAGCTGCAACTATTTCGATCGGTGGATAACCCTTGACAAAAATTGGAGATTTCAACAGCATGCATAGATCCCTTGGCATGATTTTAAGAAGATTTGCAGACTTTGGGAGTGTTTTTAGATCCATTTTTATCCTTTTGTATAGCAGCACTAACAGGTCTTGAGGAAAAAGCCAGTGGGGTGGCATAAATTACAGAGAAGACTACAAAAGAAGAGAAGTCAGCAGGTGAATATGCAATTAGTAGAAGAGTTGATGAAGCTTGAACATGTATTGGGTGGTCAATTAAGGCCTGAAGAACTCAGAGAAGCTGAATTGGAAACGGAAGTATCCATTTGTGAACCAGAGCAGGGCGAAGTTCTGGGTAAAGATGAAGACTTGAAGATTGAAACTTAAAGTGAGGGCAAAAGGTTTGAAGATTTTAAATCTGATAATTTGTGTGTGTTTACAGGTGAAACATGTAAGGAAAGACAAATTTTTGATATTGTCATAGGAAGGGAAGAAGACAGGCAAAATCTAAATTCTGTTTTAAAAGAGGGAGTAGGAAAGGATATCAAACAATCAAGCAAAGCACTTGATGAGATTGAGAAGGAGACCATCGAAATATTTCTAAGTCATATAAAGGGCTGGAGGAATAGGTGATTGAATCATCAAATGAGTTCATGATGTCTTGTGGTTTTACAATTGACAAGTTGTGCATGAATGTAGGTGTTGCAGAAGATAAACCGTTTTATGGAAATGACTTGAATAAAGCTGAAAATTGCCAAGTAATGATGATGACTATCTTTCAAATGAAGATCAAGTTGAGTTATTACAACAAAAGGAGTTCATAAATTCCATGCTTAATGGAGGAAATATCTTCAGTAGGGATGAGACAATTGTGTCTTGTGATAAGAAATTTAGTATTGAAGAAAATAATGAGGAATTGATTTTCTCAAATGATCAAAGGGAGAGTGATGAACAGACATCTAAAACTGTCAAAGAGATGGAGGGTCAGAGTTTTATTCTAAACGAGAATGAAGAATTAGTGTCAATAAGTTATGTTTGTGACAAAGGAGAAGATAGTGAGGATTGTACAGAACTTGTGGGAGAAATTCCAAGGGAGATGGCAAATTTGTGGCAGGAGTTAAGTCTTTTGGAGAAAAGGCTAGAAGACCAAAAGGCAAGTGTTCAGGTTGTAAAGTCAGAATTGTACGAGAAGGAAGGAGTTCACTACAGTGGACAAAGACAGAAAGACATCATAGAAGCAGATGGTGTGGAGGAGAGACTAGTTGATAGTCTCATGAATTCTGTTGAGAATTCAAATCAGCATATTAATGTGCTGATAGAGGAGGAGAAAATAGAGCAACAAACTAAATTGTTGCCAAAGGGAGATAAGGCATGGGAGCCTTATGATTTTTATTTTAACAAGTGTTTTAAGAATGCAGGTTTAGTTGCAGATGCTGGAGGAATTTTGGTACAAAAGGACAACCAAATAATAAGGAAAGAGGGTAGGGATGAAAGGGAGGCAATCAGGATAAGTGCGGAGGAAGTAAGAAACCAACAACTACACGGTGGAAGTAACCAACAATAGTTTGAAGAATTGATGGACAACAACAACAACCTGAAGCAGAAGGAAATAAATAGCATTAAATGGCAAAGTATGAACCAGTTCAAAGATGTGCTAGACATAGAAATTGAAGAAATGTGGCAGCTAATGATGAAACATGCCTCAAGATTGATTATTTAAAGGGAAAGAGATTTTGATTAAACCCCAAAATCGGGAAGGCCATAGGGAGGAGATTGATAGCAACAGGAAGGATGATCAATCAGAGTATGAACCTGATTGACAAAGAGAGGAAGATAGAGCAAAAAACAGTAGACATACAACAGCAGCAAAGGAGCAAAGTGTTTGGGCAGCTACAAACTAAATTTGGGATCCTGGAGGTTTTTATAACAACTTATGAAGACACATGATCAAGAGATCATGGAAATTTTCTACTTTGGGAGACTGATGTAGGAGCATCCAGCCCAAGAAAACTCATTGTATTTTAGTAGACATAGGGGTATTGTGTTTTCAAGGAACTTGGTTTCCTAAGTGTGAATTGAATGTAATTAATTAATGTTTTGAGTGATTTTAATGAGAATATGAATTAATTGAATATTGTGAGGCTTTATTATAAATGTTCTCGAATATAGGAGAACATGAGAGATTTAGGATAGTTGAGAGATTGAATGATTGAGAATTGATTGTAAATCCTAGATTAGGAGTCAGTTCATGAATCTAGGGATTAGATTCATTAGAAAGGAGTTTTAGGAACAAGAAGGAGATTTAGGAATTTTGTTAAGCAATTCATGGATCTAAACCGGAATTGGTTTTGATGTTCCTTTGTATAAATGTAAGCCTAAAAGGCAAAGACAGAGGTTAGATAGGTTAGAAAATTAGATACTTAGAGTTAATTAGAGTGTGGGTTGAAGCCTACGGGCAGATTTGTAAATCTAAGGCCACTTTAAAGAACATCAGGCCGAGAGACAAAGTTCTTATCCCGTAATTGTGTATTTGTATTTTGTGTACAGAGGTTGATTTGAATCGGTATAACTATGTAATTCGTGTGTTAAGTGATGAATTATGTGTTATCCGAGAACTGCATAATATAAATATATACAGGCAGGATTGAGGCGAATACACAAAGGGGAAAAACGAACCAGAGGTTCGTAATAGATCTTCGAATCCATTGAAGGATCAAGAAAGGGTCTGGAACGATATAGATAAAAGGAGCTTAAGAGGATAAGCTAAAAGGAGTCGTGCAGCGAAAACTAGGAATGGAACCATTAAAGAAAAACCAGAAATCATTGAAACCCATAGAAAATGACAAAGAAACGAAATAAATAGGCGGACGGAGGAACCCAATGATAACGCTCAACAACCGTTAGATCTAGAAGATCAACGACTGAGATTGAGGCGCGATGGAGCGATCACAATCCTGCTATTAAACGTGGACCGTCAGATCAAAATTTAGATCGACGGTTCAGATCTAATCACAAATCGCGTTATCGGCGGGTTCGAGTGGCAGCGATTGGCCAATGGATATGTAATACGCCGATAGCGATAATCAGAGATCGCGAGCAAGCGAAGTTCGGCATATCAGAGGAGTGGGCAACTTCAGGCAGACGTGATATTTATATATGCGGGTATATAAACCTTGAGATCCGGCTCTGTTGTAATATCGGAGATCGGAGTCGGAGGAGACCCTGCGTCACAAACCCTCGAACTGTCAAAATAATTGTTAAAATTGGCAACTAGGGCCAAACTCCATGTGAGTCACCTCATTTATGGCAGCTGATATTTTTCATAAATTCCTCTTGTCGAGAGGTGTAGGATTGATCTAAAGATCATCCGATTCCGACAAGTATTTATGGAGATATGAATTTATTTGTATCTACTTGACAAATTGTCAAGGTCGGCTAGAACTGAATGTGTGGCACAAATCATATAATTACAAGTGAGATTGATTCATTTCAAATCATCTCCTCATCTCTCATTTTTCTCTCTCCTTGTATGATTGGGTATACACAAGGAAGAGGATCTCTCACACGTGGGAAGCAAGAAGACGCACACTGAAAGAGGACGCATAAATTGTTGACTGCTTTGATCGAGGCAGCTGAAGGCATCTTTGACCTGTGTTGACCAAGCGTTGACTCATCAAGGGTGCGGTTTTGGTGGGGTTGCCTCTCCTTAGTAGGCCGAAAATTTTGGCACAAAAATCGAGGCAATCCGTCCACAAGTTTGACCAGCATTCAATGCCCTAGTTTTGGGCAGCAGGTTAGCTTCAGTCAACAACAGTTTGACTGTGTTTTTGGGGCTGTTTCTTCAGGCTGTTCGAGGGCTAGTTAACCGGAAATTGACCAAGCATATTGGAGGTCAATTTCAACTCGTTTGACCAAGTTTGACTTTGCTGATCTAGGGTTTGCTACTGCTGATATAAAATTACAAAATTTTGATTTTGTATTATTTCTCTCTACTGAACTATTGAAGATAAAAGAAGATTTGATCAAAGGGTTTCCCCGCATTGGGGTTTGTCCCTGGCTAGCCACCACATCTCGTGTCTCTTGTCTTCGCTTGTTTTCTGTTGATCGTTTAATGTTCTATCTGCACTTTACTTAATGTATATGTGATTGCTAATCTGTGGCTAATAAGAGGAAAAGAAGTAAACTACTCTAAGCCATAGAACATACCATAATTTAACATGGTATTAGAGGTGAGGTGAAGACAAAGCCCAAGCAAGAGCAAGAGAAAGAGCAATCACCGAAGAGAAGGTTGGCAAGGCTATCCTAAAAACTTCATGGGGTCCTCAACACTCTTCCCCGCCGAAGACAAGTTCCTTGAGACGTTTGATTATCACGGATGGAAGATGTCTCTCGATCTGACTTTAGAAGATCAGGAAGTGTTGAACCATGTGAGAGGAAATATTGTTGCGCCTCCGTCAAATGCATCCCCTTGTTGCCAAAAGCAAGTGGTCCGAGGGAGAAGTCAAAGCAAGGAAGATCATCCGGGACTCTATCGACAAGCGCCTAGTGGCCTATGTTTCTGAGCTGACAACCTCTAAGGAAATCTACGATAGACTGGTGAGTTTATTTAATGTTAATGATGCAAATCAAGTTCTGTTCCTTAGAAATAAGCTAAAGGAAATTAAGAAGGGCAAAGATGAGAGTATGCAGGCATACTACATAAGGATCACTAGTATCAAGAATGATTTCCTATCTATTGGGGAAGTAGTTCCTGACAAGGAAATGACTATCACAACTCTTGGAGCACTGCCACTTGAATGGTATATATTCAGGATTACTTGTCTCAACAATAATGTCATCCCAGGTTTTGAGGAATTAATGTCTAGATGTATTCAAGAAGAGACAAGGATGGAAGAGCAAGAAATGCCCGCACTTAAAGGCCATCCCTCTGCCTTTTCTTCTCATGCTAAAAGAAGAAACAATTCTTGGGCTAAATCCAAAGGAAAGGTTGGACCTAAGGGTGGAAGAAGGTCGATGTTACAATTGCAACAAAATGGGCCACTATGTGAGGGAGTGCCCTGATAAAAGGGACTCACACCATGACGATGACCAAAATCACTCTCAAGGCAATCAAAGGAATGGCAGAGGTAAAAGAAATGCCAGAAATCAAGGAAGAGGACAACCCTTCAAGAAGGCAAGAAACTCTAGGTATGAATCTAACGTTGTTAACAATAAGCAAGATGAATATTGTCTACGAGTGGCCCTTTCTACTACTGCTCCTCTGGACACGCTGGGAAATTGGCTTATTAATAGTGGTGCCTCAAGGCACTTCACTAGTTTCAAAGAAGCTCTCTCTAACTTGATAGGGAAGGAGACCAACTTGGAAATTGTTCTTGGGGACAATGCAAAATATCCCGTGAAAGGCGTAGGGAATGTCACTCTTCAATTGAATCAGGGTAATACAATTCATTTGCAAGAAGTCCTATATGTACTTGATCTCAAAAAGAACTTGGTGTCTGTTTCGGCAATGGAAGACAAAGGCTTAAAGGTAACCTTCATCGATGGCAAGGTACGTGTATAGAAAAAGAATTTTAAAGAACCATTCACTCTTGGGTTTCGAGTCAATTCATTATATCAGGTCAAAGGAAGTCTGCTGGGTGTCATGTCTTGTGACACATCACTTCAGTCCGAACTATGGCATTGAAGGTTTGCTCACCTTCATTATAAATCTCTACCCAATGCAAGACAAATGGTGTCAGGGATGCCCGAGTTCCTAGTAGTGCAAGAAGGTGTATGTCCGGGATGTGCCAAAGGGAAGCTCAAAAGGGGACCATTCCCCTCAGGCTAAAGCAAGACCTCCGATATATTGCAGTTGGTTCACTCAAACATCTGGTATGATGTCTGTGAACTCTTTGGGAGGATATTTATATTACCTCACTTTTACAGATGACTATTCTCGCAAGAATTGGATATACTTCTTGAAAAAGAAGGATGAAGTGTTCACTTGGTTTTGTCACTTCAAAGCCTTGATCGAGAATCAAACCAAAAAGAAAATCAAGATCTGAAGGACTAATAATGGGATTGAGTATGAATCCAATGAGTTCCATGACTTTTGCAAAGAAGCTGGCATTAAGAGGGAGACTACAACACCATATACTCCTGAGCATAATGGTGTGGCAGAAAGGAAGAATCGTACGATTGTGGAAGCTGTTCGTGCTATGCTTCACGATCAAAGACTTTCAAAATTTCTATGGGTGGAAGCTGCGAATACTGCCGTATATGTGCAAAATCGATGCTGTCATCAAGCATTGGGTTCCAAGACTCTCGAAGAGATGTTCATTGGTAAGAAACTTGACATATCTCATTTTAGATTTTTTGGAAGTCCGGTATATTTTCATGTGCCGAAGGAGAAGAGGAATAAATTGGGTGCATCTGGAAAGAAAGGAACCTTTGTAGGCTATAGCGAAAACACTAAGGGCTATAGAATCTATGTGGTTGGTCAAAGGGAAATCGAGATTAGCCATGATGTCACCTTTGACGAAGATATGGCTCTTAGCAAAGTTGACAATCTTCCTACTCAAAGGGGATCTAAAGAAGCTAACACTAGGGAACCAAAGGAAAAGGAAGATGAGACGATGCCCGATGTGGAAGAACTTATGGATCCTATTGATCCCCCTCTGTAAGAGCCTTCCTCTTTTAGGAAGAGGCCTTCATGTCTTAGGGGGACACTTGATGATGCTGAAGGGCACATAGCACCCAGGGGAACCTTTGGGGAAAGTAAGAAGCCGGCCAGGTATCAGGGATACTTGATCATCATGAGCACGATCATCCAGAATGAGCCTACGTCATTCGCAGAAGCTGTCAAGCATAAAGTGTGGAAGGATGCTATGACTGAGGAATATGAGTCCATCATGAAAAACGAAGTCTGGATGTAGTCCCCAGACCCTAGGACAAAGCAGTTGTCACTTCGAAATGGCTTTACAAGATAAAGCATGCAGTTGATGGAAGTGTGGAAAAGTCTAAGGTTCGTTTTGTCGCTCGTGGCTTCTCTTAGAAGGAAGGTATAGACTATGACCAGATATTTGCACTTGTTGCCCGATATACCACCATCCGCTCGATCATAGCCCTTATTGCTTCAAAAGGATGGAACCTACATCAGATGGATGTTAAGACCACATTCTTGCATGGTTCGATCAAAGAAGAGGTCTATGTGGAGCAACCCGAAGGATTTGAGATTCATGATCGAGAATCTCATGTGTGCAAGTTGAAGAAGGCCCCCTACGGGCTTCACAAGCACCCCGAGCGTGGTATGAGAGGATCGATAGCTACTTGATGAAGCTGGGATTCGCTAGGAGTGAAGCTGACCCTAACCTTTACTTTAAGGTTGAAGATGACAATCCTCTCATATTGTTGTTGTATGTTGACGACCTCTTTCTAATAGGTGCAAACCCTCTCATTCACAAATGTAAGAGGGAGTTGGCTTCCGAATTTGAGATGAAGGGCCCAGGACTGATGCACTTTTTCCTAGGACTAGAAGTCTGGCAGAAGCTAGGGGAATATTTTCCTATCTCAAGGAAAATATGTAGTGAAGATATTGGAGAGACTCGGTATGGCGGACTGCAAGCCCGTGACTACCCCGATGGAGCTTGACTTCAAGAAGTTAAGCGGTAGTGCTGCTAGACCTGTTCTACGAAATGCTACCGAGTATCGTCAATTCATCGGAGCATTGATGTTCTTGGTGAACTCTCGTTAGGATATATGTTTTGCAGTCAACACGTTGAGTCAACATATGGTTGAGCCTCACCACTCACATTGGATTGGTGCCAAGAATCTGTTGAGATATCTTCGTGGCACAATCACTCACGGGTTGAGATACACTGTCGGAGATGTGAGACTACATGGATATATTGATGCTGATTGGGCAGGCAGTATGGTGGACCGAAAGAGCACTTTCGGGTGCTGTTTCTCATTGGGATTTGCCTCAAAATCCTGGATGAGCAGGAAGCAGAAGTCGGTTGCTTTGAGCACCATCGAGGTAGAGTATATTGTTGCTAGTATGGCCTTTTATGAGGCGGTCTGGTTACAAAAGCTCTTTAGTGAGCTGTTTGGATTTACATTGGATACCACCGTGATCTTGTGTGACAACCAGAGTGGGATTCGTTTATTGGAGAAGCTCGTATTTCATGATCTCTCCAAGCATATCGATATCAGGTACCACTATATTCGGGATATGGTGCAGTAGGGAGCAATAAGGCTCCAACATATCGGTACAGATGAACAGGTCGCCGACATTTTGATGAAGCCTGTGGGAAAGGTCAAATTCTTGACTTTCCGAGAACGACTTGGTGTCGTTCAGAGACCCTTTTATGAGGGTCGAGTATAATGTATTGAGCTCTGGGAGCTCTAGGGGGCTTGGAGTGACATGCGACCATAGTGCAACTCACCATCCCTTGGTGGTGCACTATGTACAGGGTGAAAGGTTCAACCTTCCCCTGTGACACCCCGTGGTGACTCTAGGACAAGATGATTAGTTCTCTTGTGGTCCCGGATGATTAGTTCTCTGTGGCGACTGTGGAACATGATGAATAGTTTACTTCTTTTGTGGGCCAGGATGATTAGTTCTCCGTGGCGACTGTTGCACAAGATGATTCGTTCTCCTGTGGACAAGAGGATTAGTTCTCCTGTCGAGGCATCCTACCCATGCAGTCTGGGACTGATGGAAAGTACCTCTCATTTGATCAATGAGTAGGGAAATGGGGTTAGGGACCATTAGTAGTACTATCGATGGACGCATTGTTGTATCTACTGTACTCCCTATGCTAGGATGACCTCCATTGATCTGGGATCAGTGAGAGTGGTATGACACACTCTGAGTCTGACTTCGAGTCAGTGGAGGATGGTATGATATATCCTCGATCATTTCTTTTTATTCATAGTTCGAGCAAATCAGAGCAGAGCAAAGCAGGGCCAAGCAGTGTAGGGCAGTGCATTTGATGGCTGGGATAGTAGTGAGGATCAAACAGATTGCAGATGGAGTTCTCCCTAGTTGAGACAGAGTGTTAAAATTGGCAACTAGGGCCAATCTCCATGTGGGTCACCTCATTTATGGCAGTTGATATTTTTCCTAGATTCTTCATGTCGAGAGGTGTAGGATTGATCTAAAGATCATCCGATTCCGACAAGTATTTATGGAGATATGAATTTATTTGTAATTACTTGACAAATTGTCAAGGTCGGCCAACAACTAAATGTGTGGCACAAATCATATAAATACAAGTGAGATTGATTCATTTCAAATCATCTCATCATCTCTCATTCTTCTCTCTCTCCTTATATGATTGGGTATACACAAGGAAGAGGATCTCTCACTCGTGGGAAGCAAGAAGACGCAGGCTGAAAGAGGACGTAGAAATTGTTGACTGCGTTGACCGAGTTTGACTGAGACAGCTGAAGGCATCTTTGACTTGCGTTGACTCATCAAGGGGGTGGTTTTGGTGTGGTTGCCTCTCCTATGCAGGCCGCAGATTTTGGCACAAAACTCGAGGCAATCCGTCCACTGGTTTGACCAGTGTTCACTACCCTAGTTTTGGGCAGCAGGTTTACTTCAGTCAATAGCAGTTTGACTGTATTTTTGGGGCTGTTCAAGCGTTGCTTCTTTAGGCTGTTCGAGGGCTAGTTAACCCGAAATTGACCAAGCATATTGGAGGTCATTTTCAACTCGTTTGACCAAGTTTGACTTTGCTGATTTAGCGTTGGTTGCTGCTGATATAAAATTACAGAATTCTGATTTTGTATTATTTCTCTCTGTTGAACTATTGAAGTTAAAAGAAGTTTTGATCAAAGGGTTTCCTGGCATTGGGGTTTGACCCTGACTAGCCGCCACATCTTGGGTTTCTTGTCTTGGCTTGTTTTCTGTTGATCGTTTAATGTTCTATCTGTACTTTACTTAATGTATATGTGATTGCTAATTTGTGGCTAATAAGAAGAAAAGAATTAAACTGCTCTAAGCATAGAACATACCATAATTTAACAATAATGCCCGTGCAAAATGATATTGAGGCCAAATCTTACCCTCCAGGGCCTAGATCTGGCTTCAAATCAAACTTCTCTTTCATATTTGCAATCTGTACCTGAAAACAAAAAATGCCTAGAACCTAGATATATAAAAATAAATAAAACCCCAGAAACCCAAGTCGGAAAACCAAAAAAAAAATTACAGATCTACGCACAAGAATGGTAGATTTGATATCAAATATGAAGAGTATGAGTTCAACTCCGCTCCCAAATCTGATAATCTAAGGCTCTCAATGACCAGATCTATCACTTTTCCACACAAAAATTAAATTTTTTAAAAAGGAGGTGTTAACTCGAATCCCTTTGTGTATCACTAATAAATTTTTATGATAAGCCTGGAGCTAATTTAGTTGGGCTCTTCAGAAAACACAGATCGGGAGTTGGCTGGTCCAATTGAAAACTTCCCCTAATGCCCGAGGATCTAAAAGTCAAGATTTCCCTGCAAAACTCAATCCAGCCATCAAAATAGAGCGATAAAATAATATAAAATTCAGACAAATACAGATACCTGCTATTACATTCAAAATTAAAATTATTATTTAAATCCCAGCAACAAATCACTTTTCAGAAGCTATCATCAATGGCTTTAGAAAAATTTTTTATCCATGAAAACAACACATCTTACAATATTTTCATGAAAAGTAACAACAACGGAATTTAACCCCAAAGTCTTTCTTTATTATCCAGAAAAAAGATTACACCGGAGCTTCTTGTTAAGCACATGACTTGGAGATCGGATGGATCAAATAACAAATGACCTCCTATTTAAAGATAAATCCTCCAACGACTAGTTCGAGTGATCCTTTAAAAGCAATCTGTTGATGAAGATTAAAATTTCTTTTAATTTCATCCATCAAAATATTGAAATATTTGTTGAAATTTGAAATTTTTAATTAAATGTATTTTAATTAACTCAAAAATAAAATTTTTGAGTTAAGTTCCCAAAAAATTTGACTTTGGCTGGACCCCAGGGATCAAAGGTTTAAAAATTGGCAAAATAATTAATTTTTCCTTTGTTCCAGGACCTTTTAAAATTTATTTCTAATTTTTAAGGACCAATGAATTTTGCCTTTGGAGAATTTAAATTTACCTAGGACCTAAAATTAATTAAATTTCTGGCCTAGGATTTGAACTAATTTTTGGCCATAAAAATTAATTAATTAACCTATGAGGGAATAAATTATTTTTTCCATGTTTTTCATACTTTTTACATCATAAGGGGGAACACCCATTTGTAATAGCTGCTCACAGACTACCCATTTCCGTGACACAAATATAATCTAGTAGATCAAGCAATTTGTAATAAAATAATTGAACCAAATAGTTAGGATATTATTCCCAAATCAGTTTTACACAGACTTGACCTAGAACACTAGGATTAATTAACCTATGAGGGAATAAATTATTTTTTCCATGTTTTTCATACTTTTTACATCATAAGGGGGAACACCCATTTGTAATAGCTGCTCACAGACTACCCATTTCCGTGACACAAATATAATCTAGTAGATCAAGCAATTTGTAATAAAATAATTGAACCAAATAGTTAGGATATTATTCCCAAATCAGTTTTACACAGACTTGACCTAGAACACTAGGACTCGCCTAAAATTTTAGCGACAAAATCCATTCCACCTTTGGGGTAAGACTGAAGGAAAACTTTGCTGACCATTAGAGAATGGATCGGTAAGACAAAAAACTCCCATAATGTAGATCTTCACCAGAAAAATAGGTTTACCTAGGTCGTTACATACATAACATGGATCTGCTGAGATTATTTACATCATATACATGCAGAATGGGTTTATATTATAACATCTTGGAAATCAGGTTGATGATGATAGCTGAATGCAGTGTTGAAAATATCGGTATCGACAAAATATTGGCGAGGGTCCAGAAAACATCTTATCAGCAATATTGGCGAAAATATTGGCAAATATCGACAAGCATAAAAAATGCATAATATATTCATTTTTTCCAGATTTCTAAACATATAAAGCAATAACAACTTGAACTAAACACATTGGCACATAAATATGAAGAAAACATTGATATATATCATGTCAAAGGTGATACCAAATCCTGCTGATCCCTGATAATTGTCCAATCAAGGACTGAAACAAAATAACATCACATATCTTGCTGATCCTTGATAATTGTGCAATCAAGGACTCAAACAAAATAACATCACGTATACAAAACTTTAAAATTATTTCATCATCTTGAGTTATAACTTATATGTAGCAAAAGTTACAAAACAAATAAAACTAGTAGCTATCTATTTGAGACCATTGGCCTCACCCTAGCAGCTTTCTTTACGTCTTGTTCAGCAATTGCTTCAAGAGTTTTTTTATAACCTCCGCACTAGAATCCATACAAGGCATTACATCTGCATCATGTGCAGGGAGTCTAGCCAGATGGTATTTCAATTGTGTAACCCTTCTGACATCTTTGTCCCACACAATTTGCATGATATATATGCCCAATTTGCCCCACCAACAGCCTCCCCATACTCCCAAAATGGGTCCAAGGCTTTTGGCATGTTTGACATTTGTAGTGAACTAATTCAAACCTAGGGCACAAAAAAACAAAAAATTGACATTAAACCCCTCAACACAAAAAAATAAGTAATAACCACCTCATTTAAAAAACTTTACTACATTATTTGCATTTTGCAATGTGAATGAAAAATTGCAATAAGAGGGTGCATAAGAAAGTTGAAAAAAAATGAAGCTTGCTGTCCAAATATGGAGAAAACCCTTGCATTGGATCATGGGCATCAAAATCATAGCAAATGAAAAAAAACCAAAGAAACAAAATGTTGGTAGACAAAGAGGCAAGCAAGCTTAACCTTAAATCTATGAAAAAATCATTAACATAGGGGTTTTTAAGAATATACTTATTAATGGAAGAAATGAAGTTTGTCTCACTGTTTGTTCTTCAATCTTTGATCCACAAAAGAATCTTAGTTGGTGGTGATAATCGTTGTTTGATCCTCAAACTCTCCTTGACAACCACCACAAAACTCTTCCCCTTCCTTCTCCAACACTCAAAAACAGAAATGAAGAAAAAAAAAAACGATTTTCCCTTTTTCTAGCTGCGGCATAACACGCCCAATGATATCTCGGAAATATTGCGATATTTTCGGGAGCCAAAATATTGCAATATTTTCTCGGCGATATTTCGGCTCGCCCAAAATATCGTGATATTTCTGATATTCGGCGATATATCGCCGATATTATCATCACTGGCTGAATGACATAGACACATCAATTAGGTGCTATCCCAAGAAATATGGGGTGACACATAGTGGTCCACAAGTCCAAATGACCCAAATAAATTTTCTTTTGACTCTTTTTGACTTTTAAGCATGAAGAACATGCTTTGACAAAAATATAATAAATATAATGAATACATTAATGATATATTTATATTATGAAGATTGAAACTAGTTACATTCTCCAACACAGTCAATGCCGCTAACATCTACGTACATAGAGGGTTTGCTACTCTTTATTAAATGTTATTTCCATACGCTCGTACATGACAGAATCCAATGGAAATGTTACAATCCCCCCAATCCCAAATTCCCAGAAACTGTTAAGTCTGCTGGATTTTTAGTGGGATTTAAAGTTCTACATTCTCCATATGAAATCCAATGGGATCAGAACCACTCAAATATCCTGAGTCAATTTTAATGGTAATGTTAAGAATTAAGTAAAAGGATGAAAATGGACCAGAGGGTCCTTGGTTGCGTTGCACAGAACCGGCTGGTTAGGTACCAAAGCAGCATTTTCCGGTTCTGTGCCATTGGGCAGACCTGTTTACACACCAAAATGGTTGGACTGGCCAGTTCTACCAGTTCTGATAACATTGCCTCTGATTCCCCATATACCTGTAGCTGAGAAATTCCATATTCTCTTGCCAGTTTCAAAAGTAGCTTTAATGCCATCAACTTCAATTGTTTGATCCACTGCCTTCCCAGTTATATT